>JACXGJ010005167.1:6543-40590 GCA_016801105.1 Esox niger
ATACATACATACATACATACATACATACATACATACATACATACATACATACATACATACATACATACATACATACATACATACATACATACAGCAGAGGACAAACGGATAGCAGTGATAACATTTCTTTCCTAATTTCTTATAGGGAAGGCTTGTAGGTGATTAAACAATACATGCTTATAATAATCCATATTAAGCATTTCTTACTAAAAATCCTTGACTGATGATGTTATGGTTTATTTTTTAAATAAAGGAAAAATAGTTTCATGATACATAACCTCCTTTTTTCTTGCGGTAACAATATGAATACTGATATAAAGTCCTTTATTGCATGTCTTGATTTTAAAGTAGATAAAATGTAATGTCTTCACTGTTTTCTAAGAATATTTTGTTGGTACCCACAATATAAATGCATTAACCTTTGCAACCATTGTTGTAGGGCATAATTTAAAAAGAAACTGAAGTCCAAATTTATGTATGGGACATTTAATTTCATTTTATCTACAGTAAAATATGTAAAATATTGTCAGATGACTGCATAGGTATCAATCTGTATTGTGTGTTTGTGTGTCCAGGATTAGTTCTGGTCCTTCTGTTATTATACCTCACTTTGTAGCTCCCCAGATTTCGAGTTGAACTCTGTGGATAAAACTGTTATTTTAGTTTACAGCTGGAGTGGACCTGTCGTAATGTTCGATTAAAAAAAATAAAATTTGAAATTATTTACAAATGTCAGATGTTTCATATTCCGTTATTGACAGTTCATATGAAAGTTAAACAAAAATCTCATTCAAAACAAAAATAAATGTTTAATGTCACTTTACAGAAAACGTAACACTTTTCATCAATTTTATTTGAATTTCTTTCAAAAAGAATATGGCACAATAAATCCACTGAAAGTATTTAATATTTTATAGCTTCATAAGTGACCAGTGATTACCACTCAGGTTCATTGTCCATAACAATTAAACACTAATTTAATGTCGGAAAATAAACCATTAACATTATTACTGTACATTTGGCTGGGGGGGGGTAGGGTGGGAGGTCATCGTGGGTTGAGGGACAGGAGGAACATTTAAATAGCTAATCAAACACACGTTGGCCTATGCACATTTCAACTGTACCTTATCCAAATTACATATCATTTATTCTATAAAGATATATATACAATGCAAACAAAATGCTTTTAACCATGTATCTACCACATGAGAAGCCACAAGTCACAGTGGATGAGGGCACAATAGTGAGGTTTACATACTTACGCAACCGGAAATTTACCACTGTACACTATATGTACATTTGAAACACAATAGATTTTTATAGTTTCTATTAAGTTTTTACATTTGAAAATGGTTTATTCTTTTGAGAAAAGACTTTGGTCGTGTAAAACAAAAACTGAAATCCCCAGATATCTCGAAAAATCCAGAAGTTTCCAACAGTATACTTCATAAATTTTTACAGCTGGTCTTTCAGCTTCTACCTATGGACTCTGTGTCTCTTGTCCTTCATCACTCATTTATGAGTTGAGCCCAAATTAATCCTTTATTCCCATATTATTTGCTGATAATCAGGTCTTCGTTGTTTCTGATGAAGTTTCTCTGCCGATAGAGCAGGTTACCTCTGGATTCTCGAATGGTCTCACAAAATTCAAGCATGGGGCAGAATAAAAAAAGAACATGAACATTTGATTCTTGTTTAACTTCAGTTTTACATCTCACAAGGCAGTGGTTCCTTCTTTAGAAATCACATTCTCAGAATTGCTTTTATTATTCTCATCCACTTAACATTGTCTTAATTTACCTCCATATTGTTTACACATCGATTGGATTGTAGTAATGTAATGCAACAATGTATTATTTCAAATTTAGCACTTGTACAACAATATAATAGATAACTTTATAAAATGTAATAGAAAATGCAGAGTATGATGACCATATTGTGATTACACTTGGGTGTTAAGGTAAAAATGAACGTCTTGTATGAATTTTTCAGAGTGTGTCTTTGGAAGCCACTTGCTCCTGAGACACTGTTCATATGGAGAATGTTCGGACAGAGACGCGTATGTTTGATGTTTGTTGTATCCTTTTCTTTCTGTCCTCCCTGAATGCAATGTGCGGCTTGTGTTGTCATTGAGTTGTCTGATTTCCAGATGCCACGTGCCAGATGCTTTCACATGCTATGGTTCTCTCACAAAGGATACATCCAACCACACAACATGACTATATTATACACTGACACATGCAGACAGATGGACTGACGGACAAATGTAAGCTTACACACACACACACACACACACACACACACACACGCATGTGGTAAAGAACCCTCCAAACCTCCAGGGATGAATCAGATTCACTCAAACTATACTGTACCTTTTTACGGTCATTCTATTGGGATTTAAAAAAATATTGTGCTTTTCAATTCCAATGACTGTCACCACCGCCTACAGAGGCTCACTAATCAACAGAAAGTACACTTCTGAACCAAAAGTATCAGGTCAAAAATAATAGAGCAATTTTAAAAATAGTAAATGGTAGATAGGTAATAAGGCACTTGTCAAGTATACATGATGGCCATATTTTGTCTGTTTTCTATACATGTCACATAGCCTTGTAACAGCCGTAGTTACAATCTCAAGTGGAAGCAGACCGATTACACTCCCACATCAATGGGCAACAACCCTTTGCTCACGAACAGACCAACACACTTTTACCTTGAATTTTGTTGATCAAGTTTCACACTCTCTTTTGTTTTTAACACACTATCACAACCTAAACAGTACAATTAGAAATAAGTAACTAGTAAACTAAGAACGAAAATATTAGCAGAAAACACAATCATACATTCAGTGAGAAATATATCTCCCTATATCTCCCTAAAAAGGTTTAGCCCTTTGAAACAAGCCGTGTGAAGTGGAGCCCAGATAGCTCAGACAGCACATGATGATATTTTGATGCCATGGAGACAATGTTTACGTGATGAGGAGTGATAACCATGGGATAAGGCCCCTTGTACATTAATAAGTGAATCCACACATATGCAATAAATATATATATGATATATTTATCCTACCTCTCACTATTTTGGACACACTAACTCAAATGAAAAGGGAAGGGTGTACAAACCTTTGACTGGTACTGTATATATACTTTCAATTGCATACCAGGAGCTGCGGCTGACAGTCAAAATCTGCTCTACACAAAGCAATCCGTTTAGTCTTGAGAG
This sequence comes from Esox niger, assembly GCA_016801105.1. NCBI lineage: Eukaryota > Metazoa > Chordata > Actinopteri > Esociformes > Esocidae > Esox > Esox niger. The sequence continues at coordinate 9,769 of JACXGJ010005167.1, forward strand.
GCTGTTGTGAATCCTGATGACAGGTGACCTCTGCAGCGATGACTACAATGGCCGGCTTTTCAGGACTGTACACAGTGTCACTGCAAGGTCTATGAGACACTGTGAAAACCCCTACCGCTGTTAAAAAATATCAGACCTATCATTTCAAAATTTTCCAAGAATAACCGCTGGAGGGGCGGTAGGGTTCACTCTTACTTATGGTCTAAAGGTAAAATCCCAATGCCCCAGAAAGGGGACGATGCCTTGCATAAGAGTGTTGTTTCCGGTGTGATGTTAAAGAGGGGTCCTGACTGTCTGTGGTCATGACAGATCCCATAGCACTTATTGTAAGAGTAGGGGTGTTAACTCCGGTGTTCAGGCCAAATTTCCAATCTGGCCATTACATGGCCACTAAATTATCCTCAGCATACCACATTACTCATTCACTCCTCCACCTGTAATAATTACTGTATATTTTTGATGACACTCCTGACCTTCATAAAGACAATCAATAATACCATGATCCAAACTGTATATATAAGTATTTCTAAACAATTTCAATTGCCTTTCTACTATTCAACTCATCTTAACCCCTAAAACATGTTCCCATTCAGAGTGCTAGCACATTATGTACTCAGAAGAAAAAGCCTGAGTTGGATTTATTTTTTAGCATTAGACTAACAACATACTGTTGACAGGAGAGGAGTACTAAAGAGTGTTTGCTTTTCACTGTGTCTTAAAACAGCAAAAAGACCAGTTAATAGTGGCCATCTTGTCTGGGAGCAGTGAACCCTGTCGGTCCACCATCGATAAATGGCTGTCACTTTCCATCAAACAAACGGCTCCATTTAAAAAAGCAAAGATGCCCAGACCACCAGTTGCGTTGGAGAGTACTTACTTCCCTGCTGGTATCACTGAAACGTCAGCTTAGCATGAGATTAATCAGAAGTTCCGTTCTGGGAAGCTAGGATGCTTTTACCACCAACCACTGAGACATGTGACAGACGATACCCAGGCACGGGTCCACTTATCACCGTGATGGATGGCTGGTTTGTGGACTTAGATGGATGGCCCATGCACGCTGCTGCGCTCGTGCAGTCAAACTGATTGACTGAATCATACGTGGCCCCATGGCAGGCTCCCGGTGGCCAACCTGCATTTAAATAAGGAAGATGGCAGCGATTCGGTTCCCCGCTCATCGTGCACTTCCTTTGCACGCCCCACTTCCATTAAGATTGGCATTTATTGATAATTGCTTATGACCTACATGTTTGTGTTATTTTCTCGACTGGTGCATTTGCATTTGGTTGCGTCGTCTTTTATCTTCATATTGTTGGGGGCGAGTAACATTAGAGGGGAGGAGAAACTGGCGGACAAAGTATGTCAGAAAGAGAGAGAGAGGGATAATAAATGCAAATATAATGTTCCTTATGTTTCACAGGGCTTTAAACAATGCCTTGATATAGGGGACGTCATACATAACCGGATCAGCAGTGAGTGGGACACTAAGTGGGGCATGGATGTGCTGTGTAAACCAAGCGTGTAATGGCCAATCTTTAATCTCCAATGTAGGTGTTCCACATCATCTCATAATCTGATCAGGCTCGTGGTGAGTTTCCATTATAGCCCTGTCCCGGATATCTCTTCAAGGAGACAGCCTCAAGGGGCAGCTCAATGCGGGCGTCATTTTCCGTTAAGCCCCCTTACCAATCGATGTGGCGATCCTCCGATGGCTAGTTGTATTCATTAATTAGATTGGAATACATTAGCATATTAGCGATTAATGAAATGTGTTGGAGATTAGCACACGGTGTGGACGTAATGCATGGACACAAACGTTGTGGCACAAATACGTGGGAATTTCACAATCCTACTAGGTAAGACGTTATATGAAGCTGCCCTAGTTACTATTTACTGTAGCAACATGGGATTTTGGTTGTTTTGGAATCAGATACATCATAATTGGAACAAGGATTCTTTTGTTAGACATTCAGTTGTTGAATGTTATTCCACATGTCTATCTTTTGATGTTATTAACAACATTTCTGTTCCACCAGGCAAATAAACAGTTGCAATCCGCGCCGGCCCTAGCTTTTGGGGGGCCCTAAGCAAAATTTGATTTGGGGGCCCCCTCTTCCCTATTGACCATGGGCCCACTAGTGGGGCAGGGTCCCCTAAAGGTCGGGGGCCCTAAGCGACTTCCTATGTCGCTTATGCCTGGGGCCGGCCCTGGTTGCAATAACACATTGTACGTGTTACGGGGGCCGCTACCTTCAACTCAACAGGTTGGATACCAGTGCTGAAACTGTTTAGATCCAATGATTAAAATGCATCCAGTGAAACTCCAATGTTCTTATATGTTTAATCTTTAGTCAGCATTCCCAAGTATTTACTAATGACACAGGTACACACCTACTGAATACAACCAGTAGTTAATGACAGTATGCCTTGAGACACTTGTGTTAACAAGGTCTTAACCAATTTAACATCATTAGATCGAGATGGTTTCAACACAGTAATAACCAACGGATTTGATGGTAGTGGACTGAAGTAGCTACACATGTGCAGTAACATTCTTTAGGGGAATGTGTAATTCAAAACACCCTGTTCCGGTTGTGGGCTACAGTAACTAATACTACAGCAACCATTGCTCTTGTGTTGTTATTGTGTTACACATGGCAACTTAATGTAATGTGTTACCTTATACGATGTTTATTTCCATAAGATCACATTAAAAATCACAGTCCTATACTGTACTGTAGACACATATTAATGTCTGTTAATGTGATGAACCTGAAAATGTAGATGAAGTACAACATCAAACATCAAGTAGCCCTTATAATTTATAAAGCCATGGCCAATGATTATTAGAAGCCTGGCCAACCCCATTATTTGGGTAAAAACTGAAAATTATTAAGAAATAACCTCTAATTCTCGACAATATCACCTTAGTGACAAACTGCCAATCACTCTACATCCTGGCTACTCAGAGCCGAACCAATCCAAACCACCTCTATGACAGCCTGACAAAAGATACAACAAAGGAAAATTCACAGTCCTCTCTTTTATCAGTTACTTTCTCAGACTATAATTATGTAGGTGGCTACACTGAATATCACACCACACTTCCCGGAACATCTCATTTCGTTGAGCATTCTCATGCCTGTGTCACAGGAAGCAATCTCAGAATTATTCCACTGACACTAGGAAATCACAAAATGACTTCATGTAGAATTTATAAGGCTTTGCCTTTGCAAGCTTCTGCTGCCATCCAGGTGAATTTACAAGCTTGAAGAATCACTACACAATCTGGCAGAATATATATCACAAAATCTTAATAGATAAGATCACATAAACATATGAGACTAGTCATGAACTGTATTCAGATCAAATTGCTACTCATCTAAAATGATGAGGAAAATTAAGTGGAAATTAGGAGCATGTGATTGAATTTTTTTTATTTTTATGCATTCGTACATGATCAATGCATATGTTTATGATTTTCCTTTTGTTTGGTGGAAAGAACACACTATTTCACACCAAGTTCCCTAACATATGGTCCTACACTGTGGTGAGTGGTGACCTTACATGACTAGTCCTGCAACGCCCTTTATGGCACATCCCTGGAGATCGGAGGACTCCCAATAATGCTACGCAATTATATATGAACATGCCAGAGAGGCAATTCTGACAGGCTGCTCTACTTGGTATGACTTCAGCATGTCATGGTCAATAACGGACATCGTCACTGAAACTGTGATGGATTATTTGCTCTCACTCTCTTAGAAACATAAGGAATGCTGACACACACATTGACACACACACACACACACACACACACACACACACACACAAACACTGAAATGTAGAGCCTACTGTACATGGATATATACAATTATATACAAGTGTCTTTTTTAAACTGAGTTTCAAACCAGAGGTTTGCGAATTCAGTCAGCCCTATTTTCCCTTTGAATTTGTCTTGTGCAGTGCAGAGCTCTTTAGGTGTCCTTTCATGTTTCCTCTATTTGTTCTCCTGGCTCTGTGCTTCTTTGTCAGTCTTATGTCTCAGCAGTTGCATCACAGACCTTGGATATTAACAGCAGACATGGCCTCTGCCAGGATATGTGTTCTTGTGTGTGCTTTAGAGAAGAATTCAACTGGCGCTTTACGTGCTGATAGAAAAGTGTATTATTGTTGTGGTTCATTAAATACATTAAGCTTATAGCCTTTCTACACTAGCCAACATTACCAGGACTTGTCTAGTCCTGTCCAGTCCTGCACTGTTAAATCAAATCATCTCCCACTCATTTGTACTCAACTGGCTGCAGACGAATTTGTGTAAAGTGCTACAACAGGCTATCAAAGGAGAAATCAACTGGGAACAAATAAAAATTACCTATTAAAAAAAACTCTGCAGACACAGACAGAGACCCACACATGTGCGCGCTAGCCCACACACACCCACACAAACACCCACACCCACACAAACAAACCTTATTTATCTAGCTGACCTAATGTTTTTGTATTGGCAAAGGAGGAGATGTTTGAATGTCTTTTTGAAAGTGACATTGCAGAGGGCATAGCAGGCAGGGTTGATTGTGCTGTTGATGTAGCATAGCCAGTAGCCAATCGTCCACACTGGGCTTGGGATGCAGCTGGAGCAGAAGGTGTTGATGAGCACCATGACATTGTAGGGCGTCCAGGTGGCCACGAATGCCACTAGGATGGCCATGATGGTACGGGTTACCTTCTTCTCCCGAGATGGTGGCGCTTTCTTCTTCTTTGGCGGCTGCTTGGTCATCTTCACGATTTTCCTCGCCACGTGGTTCTGCTTGTCAGTGGCGGGGACGATTTCCACTGTGGCGTTGGAGGGGGTGTAGCAGTCCCCCTTGTCCGACTTGGTCTTAATCTTGATGCAGGTCAGTTTGGAGCCGCCTGCTTTGGCCCGGTGGCGGGTCGGCGGCTGGCTAGCCTCGACGATGCAGTTGGCCCTGGATGGCGCTGCCTCCTCGTCCCTCTGGATTGCTGCCACGCTGCCAGACGTAGAGTCGTTGGAGCTCTCCTTCTCCTCTCCGTGGGCACAGTTCTCCCTGCCCCTGTCCTCACCCTCAGTCTCCCCCTCTCCGCCGGCTGTGGTCAGGCCCTTGCCGTTCTGCAGCCTGCCATCGTGCTGGTTGGCCACACTGTCGGTGGTCTGCATCTGGCACGCCCTTGATGTGTCCTCCGCTGTCACGTTGTTGTTGTTTGGCTTGGCGGCGTGACTGCCCCTCGCCTGCTTGGGCGACAGGGCCTCCGGATTGGGTCCAGAGGGCTTTCTGGTGTCCTTCTTCACGCGACTTTTACTAGCTATGGAGATCTGTATGTAGAGAATGACCATGATGATGACGGGTAGATAGAAGGCCGCAATGGCCGTGCCGAAGGTGACAGCCGCATTGGAGAAGAACTGAATGTAGCACTCCCTCTCCGGCACTGTCCTCCCGCCCACGATGAACTGCCAGAAAAGGATGGCTGGGGCCCACAGAATGAATGACAGGACCCAGGCAGCTGCAATCATCATCCCAGCCATCTTGGTGGTTCTTTTGACAGGGTAGCTCAGGGGCTTTGTAACACAAAAGTATCTGTCAAAGCTGATGATGAGCAGATTCATTACAGATGCATTGCTCACCACGTAGTCCAAGGCTAGCCATAGGTCACACACTACCGGCCCTAAGGGCCAATAACCAATAACTATGTAGACTGTGTACAGGTTCATGGAACACAGCCCGATGATTAAGTCAGCACACGCCAGGCTGAACAGAAAATAGTTGTTGACAGTTTGCAGGTTCCTGTTAACCTTTATGGAGAGCATGACCAGGATATTTCCGATGACGGTAACGAGGCTGAGGGATCCAGCCACGAGTACGATGAACACCACCTCCACGCTCTTGTATTTGCTCTCGGGTTGACTGGCCGGCTCCGTGTCATTGCCGTCAGAGGCATTCCAGTAGGTGAAGTTGGTGAAATTGAACATCTCCATTGCATTTGTTCCTGGTGATGTTCTTTTCAGTTGGAATTCGGGCTTTGAACTGCCTCTGTGCCTGGAGGTAAACAGAGGAAAACAAAATATTACATAATTAAGGTGCCTAGACGGATGGATGCATCACAGTGCTAACGGGGGAAACTAGTCCAATCTATACAAAAGCCTACTGCAGAATCACAGAATCACTAGCAATACACAGCTACATATTCAATGGTTGTCAGTTATTACTTGATGCCTGTTGCTCTATATACTGTGAGAGAAACTGCATTATACAAGAGTGGGTTTAGCAAGTATTTAAGTGAGTATGTGATGATAATTTACAACAAGGATCTGGGTAATAGGATCGTTTGGAAACAAGTACTTGTTCTGCATGCTCTGCAATTCAACTGATTACAGATCATGCAGCATAAGTCACCTGATTTGTGGTTTGAAAGAAAAGAAGCCTGGTGAAGAAAACCTGTTGTAATCTAAATTGGAAGAGACATTTTCACGTGGACCAGAACCAGAAATTGGAAAACGTTTGTTGGTACCTTTTGCCAAAACGATATCCTTTAATAATCTGTCAGACAGATCATAATTGCACTGCTGGTTAACCGTTTAATGTTATTAAGAGTTGGAAGAAATTCACAGCAGTCAGGCTTTTTCACAGCAGCAGGATGCAAACTACTAAGAGTTTGAGACTTTGATCAAAGTCAAAAAATTCCACCAGCTCAACAGGTGGAAAGATAACTCAGGAGTGAAATCCTGTGATATAGAAACCTACTTTAAAATTGCAGTAGGCTAAATTGAATCTTGAAAGAGGCTGGGTTCAGTGATTTTCCTTAGCTCAAAATGGGACTGTAAATGAAATAGCTCTACCTGTTATCGACAAGCACAAAATTACGGATCTAAAGTATGTTTATGTCAAAGCAAAACAATGACCTCTGCTGGACACTAGAAACAGACCTATAGATATTCAACAATTTTCTCTCAAACTAATGCTTGCCAAACACCAGTTGAACAGCTAGTTAAATGTGCCTTTAGATCACTGTTTGTCCCCTTCACATTGAAAGATATTGAGCATGAAAAGTAATTGAATTAAGCTTGACACAATGTATGAGAGTACTAAACTATCTCTGTACAAAGTACACTAGGCAGGATATGTTATGCTCCATTACTGATGGGTCCCAAACACCCTGTCCATACCACCTGCTAGGAACTGTATATGTGACTGTCAGAGGACACTCTGAATAGACCCTTGGACCATAGGTTGGAATACGCCATACAAGGGTATTTTTTTTAGGGTAAACAATTTCTTTTAATAGTCTGTGTAATGGTTGGCTATGACCATTAATTAAAATGAAAGGACTATGGAAGGTTAACAGTTTGGACTCTGAATAAAGGCTCTCCCTGGACTTTGTATTAAGACTGTTCAAAAGTGGACAGAAGCTAACAGCATCCTCTTGCACACAGACAGCGATACACTGAAAACTAAGATGTGTATCTGTCTCTGGGCCTCTTGAAAGTATTGTTGAATATATACCCTAAACGTTTTACATTATTACAAACAAGCAAATCAAGATTATCTTTTGAATGCAGACAAATAATATAATTGCATGATAGTTTGGGGTATATATTGACACAATCAATTCCATGCAGCACATAATTAGCCTAAAATCATTGTCATTTCATCTGAAAAAAGAACAAGCCACAAAACTGGAAAGTCAGTCAAAACCCTTGCCTACAAATAACTCATGCCACGCCCTTCAGGCTGCTTTTTAGAGACAGTGCCTCAGTACACTGGCTCATCATCTTCAGGCCAGCGGTCTTCTTCTCAATCCTTCATCGCAAGGTTGCCCCAGCTCACAACGTAAAGGTGTGTGGCATTGTGCAGTCTCCAACTATGGCACAACTCTTGGCCCCTATTTCAGCAGCCAGGTCAAAGACTAAGTTGGCCACAGTAAAAAGAGATGTGGGTGTTCCTTGACCGCTTAGCAACCACTTCTGTTAGGAGCCCCTTGTTGTTTGCAGATCAGCTGTGCACTGAAGGGAACATTCCCTTTGCAGCACACCAGCTGCCTCTTACTGAAAGGGGTCGTCACTGGTATCAGTGCGCCGTCTCTGGGGCCAAACACTTGAAGGAAGCTTCCCAGAGGATATAAACCCTGGTTGACCTTCAGTCTCCTCATGCATACTGAGGAGATACATTTTGTCCAGGGCATAACACACAAGTACGGAAGTCACCACATCCTGAGCCCATGACCTTCAACAAGGGCCAGAAATAAAATCCCAGATTTAATCAGGCTAAGGCCTACAGTGATTTACATTAGCATATTGAAATAACATCAAGACTGTTGTAGAGTGTAGGGCAGAACCAAACAAGCCTGCAGGAAAACCTAGTGTGTAAAATCACAGGGCAGCAAGCAGTTAGACCTCTATAGACGGGGGTTGTTTTGTTAAAAGTGGTGATACCACATCCACAAGGTGCCGCACTTCAGCGTTTGGTAACTAGTTTCTTTCTGCAACAACCTGATCCCAGAGGTAACTGATACCCATGTACAGGCTTCACAGGCGATGGTAGTCGATTGGTTTTTATCGTAATAATTGTCTGTGAGAGGGCTGACTTTTCATCATTATTTACATTTGTCATCCCTCACGGAAGTAAAATGTATTGACATTTCTTTTGAAAACATATATTTTTGACATGTGCCTATATATTTTTTAAAAGATATACTAAAATATGAGTTATATGTCTTACTAATGTATGGCCATACATTTCATACATATATTTACATATTCAATTTTGGCCATTTTCAAATATGTTTTAATATGTCTTAAATACATGTAAATATATTTACATAAATTACAAAATTATAGTTGGTAATGTGCATTTAGCATTTACACTGATATTTTTGCATATTTGGATTGTTTCATGTCATGTGTTTATTATGTCATCTAGTTGTTTTTTTAAGTACTTTTACAGAGAGGAATGGCATTCATGATACTGTGTTATAATGTATGCATATGGTTTTGAGTCTCTTTTGAAAATGTTAACTTGGAGTACAAAGGGGTTCATTATATTGAAATTGAAAAAGGTGCTATATGCGGCTTGGCTGTGACTAAAGTCAAATCTCTAGTGTATTTACTAAACATTTAGCATTATATTGTGACACAATTGCAGTAGTTTGATACTGTGAATAAAGGTCCCAATAAAAATTAAGATGGCTGACTCTACCCAGTTGTTCACTTATAATGCATTTAATAGAAATTATGGTAAATACATACTGCACAGTCTATTCTTGTTGGTAAATGATAATAACAGTCTTTTTCACAGTAATTAATAGATTGCAAAATGGCCAAGTCTGGTGGTTATGTTGTAACAGAAGTGTTCAATTTGCAGTGGTCTCTTAATTTGAACCCTTCTGTTCCTCACTCCAAACCTTCCTTTCCAAAAAAGGTGCACTAGTCTCTTAATTGTTTCTGGAGCTGTATGTTTTGCATGAGCTTTTCGTGTGAGATGGCTAAATACAGTATACTTGACAGATGTGAAATCGCAAGATGAACAGGAATATGTATATATAGGTATGTCCAAAACTGTCAAATTGTGTTTGTACACCGTGTATTACCTCATTTGGATCTACAGACTATTCTTTCTCTTTCAGGTCTTGAAACTGTGACCCTCAATCTCAATTTCTTTTCGTTTATCATATTTGTAATGTTTATCGTGTTCTTAATTTGATAGAAATGACAGCTTTTTCACAATCACAAATAAAACTCTACAGCCAACCAGTTTGCTAAGTTCCAGTAGGAAGACCGTTGACCCAAACCGCTAAGCGCTGTTCACCAGTTACACACAACTCTCTTTGTAAAGCACATCTGTCACCATGTTGTCATTTATAAAACATTGACATTTGACATTGCCATTTGATAATCCATAATTGACTATATTACTGCTATTTGGAAAATAAACAAGACAAATACATGAATTTAGACACATGTTAATTTGTGGGGAGGTCATCTGCTATTTTGTTGCCTTACTTAACTCGTGAAACATCCATAATGGTTCATTCTGATTTGGAAATTGCATTACAACAGAAAACTATTAGAAACTCTGAGCAGTTGTTTTGGATGATGTACAGGAATTGTTGAACTACCAGTTCTGTCAATGTTGATCAGGTTTCAGGTTCCATTCCAAAGCGGTAGCACTTGTCCTTTTGGACACTGAGCTCAAAGTGCAAAAACCTACAGACACTCAGCATTCCGTAAGATGAATTTGACATGATGAGCTGTGTATGTTTGTATATTGATGTCTTTTCAAGTCCCCTAAGTTCACCCTGTGCCAGGACCACTAATCAGGTGCCAAGGGTAATGTGGGGTAACAACTATACTTGCTGTGCTAAGACAGCTTAACGCTTTCCCACAATGCTGCTGTGCTGTGAGCATCCGTTGACATGAAGAAGCAATACGCTCAGACACAATGTACTGAGACGATATTTCTGCCATGCACGTGCAAAACTACTTGAGTGTGTCTGGCAGGTAAGAGCTGTTGGTAATACATCCAGCTGCTTAGGCATGGGCTGTGCAGATGAAAGAAAATACATATTGATTCATGAGTTCGGGTACCTATAGGATTTTACCTTGTAAATTGTCATTTATTCCATCCGCCTCAGAGGAAGCGCCAAATGTTCTTATTGTAATGTGTTTTAAGGTATCATGTTTAGAGAGTCTCCGCTAAATTTCTAACAGTTTAATAATGATTTCACAGATGGGCAGCTTAATGTAATTTATTGTAAGCAATAATATTCAAGTAACTCATATTGTCTCTGTAATTTTCTCTGTCACTTTGAATAGTTGTTTTGTAATAGATCGTTCAATGACCTGTTTAATTAGGCAATGTCAACAAGCCAAATTGATTGATCTGAGTTGGAGTACATTAGGAGGTTTTGGTTGACATCCAACTCAGTGACACTGGCTAACTTAATCTTCTTTAGGTCCCATGCTTTTTGGCTTACATTATACTCCCAAATAGTTGAACACAGCCTCTGAATAACGAGAGAAAAATGACTTATCTACTCTGCCAGAAATCCCGAATCATTGCATTAGGCACGGAGCTAAGCTGGACTAATCCTCATAAAATGTTCAAGTCCACAAACTTATTTTTTAAAACATCCAACAACACAAACAGGACACAGTTGTGGCTCACTAGAGACAAGTGGATTAGAAAAAGTGTGTGATTCAGTAAGGATGGACTGAGGAAGAAGGAGGCAATAACTCCCTCAGCACATGTTTGTCCACCTTCAGCTACCATAAGCCTTGTCCCACATCTGAAACATCTTCCATAACAGCCAAAGCTCTGCCCTCCTGGAATCAAACAGGGATACTCACAAATCCTCTCCCTGTAGAACCATGCCAAATGAATGTTGCCTAAGCACCTCTTGAGAAAGTCTTCTTCTAAGTTTCTCCACACCTTGTCAATGTGACATGACTCTGCAGAAGTGCTGACATTTCATTTACACCCCAGGGAGCCCAGCCAGTCAGTGTTTGACATTTCCCTTGAGTGGATGGAAGACAGGCGCCTTGTGTGTGACCCAGGGCTTCAGTCCTTCTGTTCATAACTAAGTGTTTCCACATTCCTCATTCAACCGTATAACATGTATCTCTGAAGTAGGTTTTCATCCAGTTGGCCATTGTATTTCATCCCAACATTGAAAAATAGATTTTTAACATCTCCACACTTTCCCACTAGTGGTGTTTTCAGCATTAAGAGGGTTAGAGTTACTAACTGTGAGAAAATTAATTCTAGCTTGGACATTTCCAATGAAGGTATTAATGTGATCATGTCTCCAACCAGGTCTTCAGGAGGGATTACCCAAATAAGCATACTGAAAGTGATGACTGAAACATGGAGATGGCCTTTATGGTGCTGTTCATTCTGTCCCTGGCCCAATTACTGGAATTGTACTGTACAGAAACAAGATGTCTATACAGGTCAGGGGCTTCTACCAAACTGATTTGTTACAGATAGAGCAGTGCATCATGTTAATTCTTTATATTACGTTTTCATGTACTAAATCCTAGTCTAAATGTCATCGGGCTTCCATCTCTGCTGTTTTGGCAGCTGTCACTCTGGTACACAGCTCTCATAAAGTGTATATATGTCAGAAGTGTTATGGATCTATTGAGTAGATGGTTCAAACATGTCTTGAAAAAAGGGCACCGTTACAGCCTGCTTTATTTCCTCTCTCTAAGAGCAGCCACTGTGAATTGTCAGTCATTGGTTTGCAGGTGTTGCTTCGAGCTAGAGAGCAGCCCAGATTTGCATATGTACAGTTCACATCACCTGCGGTGAGGCATGGAAGTCATCAGTCATGAAGGTTATCTCTCATCAGTCATGAAGGTTATCTATCATCAGTCATCACTCAGTACTGTGAGCTCCAGTGTACCTCACTGATATAGTCCGCGCTTATACACAAACATCTTTCTCCTTAAGAAAGTATTTTTTCAATATTTGTTTTGCTATTGCCTGCCCACATTTTTATTTCTTTTCTCATTGACTAGCGTTACCATATTCTATGAATGGACATTTCTATTATTTACTTGTGATTATGGATGTATTCCTTTTTCCCCCCTGTTTAGTGGGTAAAATCAACAGGAAGGAGAGTTAGTTGTTGCTGTGGGGTGGCTATGAATAAATGACTTAAGCATTGTTCCACATTTGGACTTAGCTGCTCGTGGAATGGGATCACTAGAGCTGAAAATTGCCTGTGCCCTTTGGGAGGCCGAGAGGGCCAACCTCAAATGTTTTCTGCTATTGTGTTTGTATCCTTTGCTTTTTCTTTACTGGCTAAAGCCAGACCACACAATGTGTCAGATCATAAGTGTAAGAACCTAGATGTTGATTTCCTTTCAAAATCTAATAAATCCAACTAATAGTTTCTACCAAAATGTTTCCCTTGGGACATTTAAGATGCACATTCCTAGTCAGGAGGCAGAGCTGCTGTTTAATGATCAAAACTACTGGAATCTTCAGTAGATTTGGTATTATGCAGAAACACCATTGCATTCAATCGTAACTTTGGTCATTAATACTTGCATAACACATGGTTTCATGTGCAGTAATAAAAAAAAAAACTTTTATTACATTTAATAACTGTATTTCATATATTTCACACGAGAGAAGTCCACAGAGAGATAACAAGAGATACCTGTGAAAACATTCGTAATATTTTAATATTTCAATATTTTCAGTGTTAGAAATCTCCTTTTGCAACTCTAGTAAATTGATTTAGATTCACAAACTATATTATGACTTCCCCTATGCCTTGGTTGAAAGACATATAAACATATAATCACACATGAAAGGGAATGTGATTACAGGAGAAGAGGGTGTGTAGCTCAACATAAGTGATGCATTTACGCTGACTCCCCAGTGTATAGATTCCCATTCCCATCTCTGAGCACTGATCCGGGATAAAGCCCGGGGCAGTTGCCCCTGTTTCTGATGATTAGATGCATTTTTGAATTCTTTGCCTCCCTGGGAACGCACAGGGTTAAGGCCTTCGTTTACGGTGCTGTTTGTGGCGAGGTATGCCTGGAATACGCAAAAGATCCTCACTGCACACCAGCATGCTCCTCGGGGGCTACAGGTCTGTCTACCACTCCTCTTGTGGTATTATATGGCTCGGTTTCAGGCAGAAATACAAGGTTAGCTACTGTATTAGCTACTGAGACGGTCCTGTGTAGCGAGTTGCGAGAAATAAAAATGTATATTGACTGTGTGCATTTCTTGCCATTTACATTATCATCTTAGACATTTAGCACACACTCTTAGCTCTAGCAGATCGTTGTTAGTGTATTCTTCTCAAGATAGCCAGGTGGGACAACCACACAACCCAAAAGTGTTAAGCACATCTTAATCAATGAAGCAGTTATCAGCAAACTCAATGGTTTACATAGTATTAAAGTTGTGTTCTATTGAAAAATTTGTTAGAATCTGAGAAAATGGGTCTCAAGTGATCAGTCTTTACTCATGCTTCAATAAAAACCTTCTGTCGATTTTATGGAGGTGCATATCGTGATCAGTTTTTATGCAAAATACATTTAAAATTGTGTAATCCTGAAGCTATGATATGTACAATTATTTTGGAAATATAAAATTCACAAAATGTACATTGAGGTAAGAATTTACAATATCCTGATCTAGTTGCAACCTCAAAACCAAATGCTTAGCCCATTTCATTTTAATTTGCACTGATCTTAACTGTGCAGAAATATGTGAAGTCAATGTTACACCTGCACGGCAAAGGTTAATTACATAAAATTAGGTGGAACAGCATTTAAACTGTACCAGCCTGGGTATTATATGCCAATTTCCCTGTAAAAAAGCGAATTCTATGGAAGTGCTTTGAAACTGTTTACTGGTCAAATAATCTTCTCAGCAGAGCTCCTGCTGATTTTGAGCTGCCATTGTGAATATTTACCCCAAATGGGTAAATATTCTAAATAGTGTGTGTTCAATATGCTGCTCTCCCACACATCCAAACACAGCGTAAGTATGTTTTCTTTGCGAATACTACATGACAATGAAAGTCTTGATGATCATACTTATCTCAAATCCTTGCATGACGTCTGCCCTATGTAGTCTATTCAAAACTGTGCATATTTATTTAATGGTTTCCATTTTATATTCAAACCAACAGTGGATTCAGACCAATCAGAATGTGGGCCACAGGATCTGGGGAGGCATGTACCCCATTGGCTAGCGTATCTGACAATCCACTGAAAGGTCCACCTTAGCTGGAAAGGGGTAAAAGTGTTGTTCTCGCCCTGAAAAAGGCAGTTAGCCCTAATTGTTCTCAGGGTGCATTTTGTGGCAGCTCTCCCATTTTGGGATTGGGTAAAATGCAGAAGTCAAATCTCAGTCCCGTTTCTCATCCTTTCCCTTGTTTATTGAAAGCAGCCTAGAGAAACCATTTGAATTGATTTGAACCCAGAGATCTGCGGTTCACATGCACTGCCGGAGTGGAAGAAGGGACAGCAAGAGAGGTGAATGGACAGTTAACAAGCAGTTAATTACACTCAGGCTTATGGACACACACTTACTGCTGGTTTCTACAGAGGACACTGATAGGCCACGTGCCACTCTAAGTGTGAACAAAATCGGTCTTCAAAAGAGTGGCATCTTATTAGAAGATCAATAATGTAATCCTTGTCTAGTCCTGCATGACATTTTCAATTGTTCCACAACATGAGCAAACGTGACAATTATCAAACATTAACAGAACATAACTGAAATGTGGCCCCTGCATTTCTGTAACGTAAGGCAGTTGCTGCTGAGTGGTGGTCTGTACTGGGAGGGTGAGATGGAGTGAGTGTGTGTGTGTGTGTGTGTGTGTGTGTGTGTGTGTGAGAGAGAGAGAGAGGAGGAATTTCCTTGTCAGTATGTGTATAGTCTACACACTTCAGTCATCTGTTGAATTCCCCCTGTTTCTCTAACTCATCAATCATCATATTTGTTGCTCCATCTGTCTCTGGTGGTAATAAGGAACTGTGTGATGAAATCATTTTGTGTAATTAATCAATTAACAGGGGGGAATTCAGAGTACAAGGTAAATGTGTTTTCATAGTTGAATTTACATTGCAATTATAGACAAACCTATTGGAATAATGTGTCAACTCTTATGTTGCGCAAAAATGAAGCGTTAGTTTTCAGGCACTTATGGCTGGTTTTGAGCAGTCATTGGTCCTGACGAGTTTGCTAGACCTGGCAACCCTGTTACACTGGCATTTGCTAGCTTAAATTATACTACAAATGCAATGTGTTTGCTAGCAGTTTAAAGTCAAATTGACATTTTCAAACCATCAAGACTGAACAAAACAATGTAAACGTCTGTGACAACTACGTCATCTGCTCCCCATCCTCCCCCTGCAGGAGGCGGGCTTCAGCGCTCGATGTCACCGGTCTTCTGACACCATTGCCCATCTCATCAACTCATCACACCTGTTGTCTCGTTTAGCGCACCTGGTCATCATCCACAGTCATTTCCCCCAGTATATATGTTCCCTCTGCTCCCTTTGTCTTTGTGTGTTATTGTCTCACTGCAGAGAGCCTTGTACGGATAGACCTATTACTATTATTAAACTATAAAAGGAACCCGACTCCTCAGTCCGCTGCTCCTTTATTCCCCCAAGACAGCTGACAACGTCTCATAAACACTTGTGCTTGAACGCTCCACTCCGGTAGGCTACAACAGTGACCACAATGTTGCTGCCATTGATGCACATGGTTGAACTATCAGTTATTCACAGTATGGTTACTCAATTAAAATTCAAAAATACTTTGAAAACATTTCCTGAAAACGTCCTCAAATTGGTACTGATTTTACTTCGAGTTTCACCAGTGACTATATCAACATCTTTACATAATGTACATATTTTATAACATTGAGGTGACTTAATCCGTATAATTCTGGTTTATTGTAAACAAATATTGCTAATGTGTTAGCTTTAATTATTTTTACCTATTAAGCGGTGTTGCAATAATTAATTTCCATTTGCTATGGCAATGTAAACAAATGTTTCCCATGCCCATGAAGCCCATTGTATTGAATGTATATGAAACATAGATAAGACATACAGTTCATCCATCTGACGTCCCAATTGGTCCGACATCTTTCGACCAGATCGGAAAGTCAAGACACTTATATAATGGTGGTGTTTTGTGCTGCAGATATTTGGTCCAGAAACAGGACAAACGATACGAATGAGGTGGTCTACTTTTTTCATGCATCAGTATTATATTGTAGAAAAGGATGATATCATACTTAAATTTATATAGTTTGTATAGTATATAACGTTTTATATGTCAATAAATGAACAAGAAAGCTAATCCGGCTTAAGCGTTGTTGTTTAGCTAGCTACATAAACGCATGCTTCGTTTTTTAAATTACGCGTCTTCGTCCAAAAACGTAATTATTGTAGATAATCAGTAGATGGCGATGTCGGGTAGTGTTTGTCCACAAAAAAGTAGCTCCTATTACTGTTACTGTTAGCGTCTCAATTTGAGTTAGCTTTTGAAAGAGACACTTATTGTATAAAGGTCTGAGAAAAGATTGACCCATAGCCACTGTGATTAAATAAACATATTTTTTTCTCTGTCCATTGCTTTTCAACTTTTCAACCCATACTGCGAAACTAGACCAGAAGTGGTCACGAGAGCGTACCATCATAGCACTGTCGACATAATTTTTGAGGCGCAACACTGGAAGCGTGAAGACACGAACAGCTATACAAACATCAGTTAAGGCACTGCAAAAACTTTATCTGGTTTTATTTTTTTCGACAACAACACAGCAATAAAGTGCTATGTCCCTTATATGTCGGAAGGCAATACAAAATGAAACTATATACAACCCCGTTTCCAAAAAAGTTGGGACACAATAAAATATAAAGAAAAACAGAATGAAATGATGTGCAAATCATTTAAACTCTATATTCAATAGAAATAAGTACAAAGACAACATATAAAATGTTGAAAAATACATGCTCAATTTGAATTTGAGGCCAGCAACACGTTTAAAAAAAGCTGTGACAGAGGCAACAAAGACTGGAAATGTTGTGTAAAGCAAAACATCTAAACTTGGAGGGAATATAACACAACTAATTATGTCAATTATTGGCAACAAGTCAGTAACATGATTGTGTATTAAAAGATAACTCCAGAGAGGATTGGTCTGTCAGAAGTGAGGATGGGGAGGGGTTCACTGTTCACTGTAAATAACTGTGCAGCCAAAATTCAAGAATAATGTATCACAATATGAAATTGCAAAGATTTTGAGGATCTCACCATCTACGGTACAAAATATCATTAAAAGATTCTGAGAATCTGGAATCTCTGTACACAAGGGACAAGGCCGCAAACCAATATTGGATGTTTATGATCTTCGTGCCCTCAGATAGGCTACACAATTCTTTACTGGACATCACTGTATGGGCTCAGGAACACTTCTGAAAACCACTGTGTGTCAACACAGTACGTCCCTGCATCCACAAATACCAGTTAAAACTCTACCATGCAAAGAAGATACCATACATAAACAACATCCAGAAACGCCAGTGCCTTTTCTGGGCCCAAGCTCATTTTAGATGGACTGAGGCGAAGTGGAAACTGTCCTGTGGTCTGACGAATCAACATTTCAGATTATTTTCGGGAATGATGGGCGCCACATCCTCTGGGCTAAAGAGCAAACGGTCCATCTGGCTTCTTATCAGGACACAGTTCAAAGCCAGCATCCGTGATGGTATGGGGGTACATTAGTGCACATGGTTTGAGTGACTTGCACATCTGTGAAGGCACCCTTAATGCTAAACTGTATATATAGGTTTTGGAGCAACATATTCTGCCATTCGGACAAAGTCAGGGAAAGCCTTGCTTATTTCAGTAGGACAATTCCAAACCACATTCTGCATGTATCTCAAGACTGGCTGGCCTGCAGTCCAGACCTGTCACCCATTAAAACATTTAGCCCATAATGGACAAATACAACAATGGAGACCCAAAATGTTGAGCTTCTGTAATCCTATATCAAGCAAGAATGGGACAACATTCCACTACAGCGATTGGTCCCCTCAGTTCCCAAACACTTACAGAGTTTTGTTATAAGCATAGGAGATGCAACACAGTGGTAAACATGACCCTGTCCCAACTTTTTGGATGTTGTGTTGCTGGCATCCAATTCAAAACTGGCATGTATTTTTCAATTGTATAACATTTCTCTGTTTCAACATTTGATATGTTGTCTTTGTACTCATTTCAATTAAATATATGGATCAATGATTTGCACCTCATTGCACTCATTGTTTTTATTAGCATTTTACACAGTGTACCAACTTTTTTGGAAACAGGGTTGTAGTAATCATGCTCATTATAAGGCTAATCAGTTTAAAACAACTACATTCTGAATCTGTTCATTTATTATGTAGATTTTTTAGAAGATTCCTGTGTGAATAGATATACCTGTTGGGCAGAGAGAATGTGTAGCTCTGAACAGCTGGTTATGTACGTGGAGCAGCTCATTGAAGACAGATGGGGTAGGAAAACCTTACGAAATACACCTCCGGAAAGAGACATCTGCACCTTTTTCTTTCCTTTTCAATAAAGTCGAAAATGAAGGTTTTGAGTGAGGAACAGAAGGGTTAAAATGAAGATACCACTACAAATTTGAACGCTTCTGTTTCTCACTCAAAACTTTACATTTCAGTTTATTTGGAAAGGAAAGGAAATATGTGCAGCGGTCTCTTAAATTTTTTCCAGAGCTGTATATTCCAAATTATGATTGGTCTAGCCCTCTGTCAATACCAAGGAAGTTATGATTATGTGTCGCAAACCAGGTATTTAATAAGGTAAAATTCTTTCAATCCGGTCAATACTGTGTATATCCTCTATATTTTCAAATAAGAGGTTATTTTGGTGCATCTGTCTCATCTCAGCAATGCTTGTGCCAGTGAGAGAGACTGAAAACGTAGTTACTCTACTTCAAGCAAGCCTCTCTTTGCTTGACTCATCGCTTTTGCTTGAGGTATAGCATGTAGAGTATCAATTGATTACTGTGAGTTCAACACATGTTTCAGAGTTGTATCGGAGACCTTGTGGAGACGCCTCTGGTCTAGTTTCCACCTTAGACGATGAGAAGAAAACCTGTATTCGTGAACTTCACACACCACTTCATAGAAAAGTAATTCTTCCCAATTTACTCTGCTCTACATTGAGGCTAAGAAAAGCCCGTAGCGCTGGTATTTTGTCCATATACTTTCTTTATTCTTCCATTTGTGTATTGCTCCCTGAGAATGCCCAAAGGTGTTTCTATTAATATTCTGTGTAGCTGTCTACTGTTGTCTCCAACACCATCTGTGTAAAATGACAACCTCCGTCAGACTGCACCCCAAACAAGCTTGAGAATGAGTTGATTCATACCAACAGAGGATGAGTCTTAACATGGCTGTGAATCAATTAGAATTAGAATTGCCTTTATTCCCTCTATTAAGCACATTAATACACACCCAGACTTCAGGTACATCTCAAAATGCACATAAAATGTAAGGCAACTCAGATCATTCCTGAGAATCAAGTATTGAGCTCTCTAGAACATTTATTGTGGTGGCCCTAACACAGTTATGCAAATAGCCACAGTAGATAAATATTCTAAGTGGTTTCTGGTGGCTGAAAAGCAAAGGAGATATAACCTATTCCCTTGCCTACTTCCCCTTGGTAATAGTTCCTGAGCCATACGGACAGGTAACATATTGCACAGTGATTTTGCTAAATTGCTATGCAAAATCAAGATGCACGGAGCCCAAATGATAATGAAATAAAAAACAAAGTCCTCAAGCATACTGTGAAGGGTTAGTATACAAGTCAATTTCCTCCTGTCACATTGAGTGTCCCTGTGTGGCTGCTGCCATATGACAAACAAAGTCACGCTACATTGACTACCCAAATGCTCCCAATCTTGCCTTTCAGTACACATTACTGCATTCATTATTTAACTGTGACTGAAAAACATTGGAAATATGTTTCCTGTGTTAGATGAGAGATAATTGCTTATCTTTTCATTCTGTCCTTATTGGTGAAGTTTGGTGCATTGTCAGTCATTTACCACATTTTAAGGGTTAGAACAGCCATTGTTCCTGCAGTGCAACAACTTGGACCTACTCTACAAACAGGGACATTTACTATATATTCATACTAAGTGAGTGTTATTATTTTCAGGAAACCCATTTTTTTTCCGTCTGCGGGTAAAGTGTCTTTGTTGGCAGATAATTGTACCATGTTTTCCACTGGGCAACAAGAATATTTGGGGCGCCCCTGAAATAGCCTATTATCGACAGGCTGCAATATTAACAGCAACATCTGGCAGCCAGGTCATCTCTCTGGCAGAGTGCCGCGGGCGAGAAGTGCCAGGACAGACATCGTGTTTGGGAAGATCTAATGGCATGGAAGGGATGTACACAATGGTGACGGCCAGAGTTCACCTTCAGAACATGATTGGCTAAAAACATTTATTTTAATACCTGTCAGCTGTCATCTATCAGCTGTTTGTATTTGCAATCAAAATGGCTGCCAAATACAAATAAATCCTATTTTGATCGATTTGAGATGAGGAAATTCACAATTACCAAAAGTTGCATTCAAGATGTTTTTCCTTGCAACATGTTCTAATATACTGGGCTATGCTTCAGCATTATCTGGGAAAAACAGAATTGCTTTAGATCTGTTCTTGGCTGAGACTACGGTCATGAAACACTAACCTACACTCGGTAATATGACTCTGTCATCAGCTAAGCGTATCTCCCAGACAGGTAATGCACTCCTGTACAGAATGATAATATATCCCGTTTCCATTTTTATGCTGCTGGGGGACTCTCCTGCTGTCCACATCGCTGCATCCTCTGAATGGCAACAAGCAGGTTTGCTGATGATATTCCATGACTGCGACCGGCATATTATTTTTCACACAGTGTATCAACATGGAGGGGCTTGCAACCACACCAGACAAAGACCTAGGGTTACATCACAGGCAGCTGTGGACTGGCCATCTAGAGCATCGGGAGAATTCCCCGTGGGCCTGTCAACCTGTGGGCCGGTGGGACGCAGGCCTGATATATAAAAATGTGTGGGTTTTGCCACTTCCCCTGGCCCACATTGGTCCATTCCTCCCATGGCTGAGTTTCACACGCCTATGCGAACACTGAGCAGTACACAGGAAGAACTGAAAGGTGGTGCTGAAAATAAAGAAAATGCACCAAATATAAGGACACTGTCATAGGAGAATTCCGCGGCACCAGGCCTGAGCAAAACAATGGTGACAACAGAGTCAAATCAGTCCGGTACTGAGTTAAGTAGCTGAAGCTGTAGGCAATGA
The DNA here is from genome assembly GCA_016801105.1 of Esox niger. NCBI lineage: Eukaryota > Metazoa > Chordata > Actinopteri > Esociformes > Esocidae > Esox > Esox niger. The sequence continues at coordinate 31,666 of JACXGJ010005167.1, forward strand.
TGGGGATGGAAAAGTAGAGTATTCATGAAATCATCAATATTGGTCTATAGAGTTACGGTAGCTAGCTAATGAACTACAACTAGCTAGCTACCATGGTGCCTGCCAGCCAGTTAAACAGCTAAACAGGAATTTCTAACCTATTCCTAAACCTCTATAATATGCAGCTACTTGAACTTGGGTTCTCGAAAGTTCTTACATCTCTCCAAATAATTGTGTTACTTGGGCTATGCAGCATTGCTTTTTTCACTTTACATTCAAAAGGTTAATGTTTCCTCATGCCTGCCTCTTACTTTAGTCAGTTCTTGATCCAGCACAGTTATTCATAATAATGAGTTCATTCTTCATGTTCAGGGTGATGATGCGTCCAGGTCAGCTGCTGTGGAGGAGAGATCTAAGGAGAGCCGAGATACTGAATGTGACCTGCTGCAAAAACTGCAACTCAAACAAGGTAGCGAGGAAATCTCCTATTTTTCTATTTCCTGCTGCACTGTGCTGTTTGTTCTAATATAGAGCTTTGAGCTGCTTTAATATGTGGCTTAGCAGTTAGCACTGTCATCTGCTTTGACAGAGTGAAGCCATCGAGTCCTATCAGTGCAGCCAGTGTTTCTATGTCTCATTTAGTATTCCAGCAATTCTACCATATGTTTGAAGGCATGTGGGGGATGGTGGAGGTGGGCTTGTTTATGTCAAAGTCCAAGGCCATTTTTAGGTCCAAGTCCATCCCTGACAGGGGTCCCCCTTAGACTCCAGTGAGGATGTTTGTTGACTGTATATGTTACTGTGTGGTACATGTTAAAACTCAGATGCACTACCCACGTTAGGGGAGATCATGTTTTCTCTTATAGATGAATGCCATTTAAATGCTATTTGTCTCTTCAGAATGATTTTGTTTTCAGCACAAAGTCAAAGTTATGACTCATGGAATACAGTTTTTACAAGTTTTTACATCAATATAAAGTCAGGGAACCCAGTCAGTCTCAGTGATTGAATCAGTCAAGGGGTGTTAATTGACAATGCTTAGTAGACGGCACACCAAACTCAACAGCATTGCACCCAAGGGGCGGTCTCTTCTACAATGTATTTTTATTTGTTCACTTCCTACATAAGCTAGGCCCACAACATAATCAGCATTATGCAGTTGATCTTATTTCAGTCACAAACTGAATTTTAACCTCGCCAATTTAATATTAAACCTTTTTGTTATTTAAATAATAACACAATTATAAATGGCTTACAATACCTCTTTTAAGCAGACAGGACACCTTTGTCGGTTTCCTTTTAATGGTGATTTGTCCCTCTCTGTGAATCAGCGTGGCTGCCAGCATCACTGTCATCATACTCCTGTCCTCTCCCAGCCCCCCCCCCCCGCATCCTGTCTGTGATGTATCGCTCCTGCAGTCTCCGTAGATGGAATGCTCAGCTGCTCATTAAGATGGAGAAAGATAGCAAAAATCTAGAAAAAAATGCCAGAGATGGAAAAGGGAACGAGATAAACCATGTGCCTATTGGATTTGTTCCACTTTCTGTATTTTCAGTCTTTTTCTCATTCCACTGTTTCTGTATTTCTAATTTGACACAGAGCTTGATGACAAAGCCAAGTTACATTGTCTTTGAGCAGGTTCTTCAATTCATCCGTCCATTTTGTCTTGCTTACCTGGCTGATGGTCTTAGCACAGGTTAGATGTATATTAGACTATTTGCACATGGGCTGGAAAAAGGTCTTGGACAAGTAACCTATATTAAAACACGATACCTATAATGATTATAGCACATTATTCAACAGGGTCAAGCTGTCTGTCTCTTTTTGAGGTGTAGCAAGACTCTCAAATAGTAATTTTCTTACAGCCAGCTATAATCCCAGACATGCTTGCAATCTGTCTATCATTCTCACGGTGTGTGGTGGGAATTGTGGTTCAAGAATCACTGATGTGTGAAGGCTCTCTGTGGTCATTCACCTACAGTAGAATCTGTCTAACACTTGTAAAGAGACAACTTCAACTGTGTCAGATAAGGGATGAGCGAAATGTACCACATGCCAGACAAGTGGTAGACACCATTCCTGTCAGTAATCTCCAGCCCAAACCTCTGTGGTGTGACTAGAAATAAAACAGGCTGACAGATGCTAATCCATGGAATTCAAACTTTATCTAGGTTTCAGATGCCCAATGCCCAGCAATCACAGACACTAAGACTTTGAGAGTTGATGTCCTGTCAAGCCAGGTGGGAGAAGAGGGGGGCCGAGAGGTTGATCTTGACAGAAACTGCTTAGGCATTATTTTCTTGGCTTCATTTCACTTTCATTCACTCTCATTCCCCTCCCAATATAAAATGCCTAAGTTCAGATTAATACATGATATTGCCTGAGAACAAAGATGGAATTCGATTGGTAACCATTAATGCGATATCTCACGTTGTATGCTCTTCTGACCTCAGACATGTGACTCAAGCAATGTATTCAGTTCCACCCGTCACTCATAACTGCACACTTTTTCTATACTATATCTTTATAAGAGAAGTAGACAAGCAATTCACATTCAAATTAACTCCAGATAAAAGCTATTTGATAATAAAGTATAATGAGCTTGCAAAACATTCATGGGGTGGCAAAGCTAGCTTAGGTTGTTACATTGTAACTATCTAATAATCATACTCAACTTGCTTTCACTTCATATAACTTTTTCTCTTAATTGCATGTACAGTCTCTAAATGTGCCTTAAATTGCTAGATAGACCAGTGAGGAAAGTCACGGAAGTACAAAAGATGTGTGTATTGATATATTGGGACTTTTACAGCAGTTTAGAGCAGTTTCTAACACCATCAGTGTTGTATGCAACCTCTGCCGCCATGTCAGACCGCACCACCAATGAGCTTAAGCCTGAGTTGATTCACAACAAGAGGATGAGTCTTAATACGACTGTTTGGAAATGACACTTGGTCATATCAGATCGTTTGACCGTGCGGCAAAAACTTTCCATTTATTCCTTTACCCCGTTTATGAACAGATCAGCCTTGGTATTAAAATACACTGTACGGAGTTGGACTGTAATGGCTGCAATGAATAAATCCGGCTCAAAATGTGATTATTATCCATTTCCCATATGATCAGAAATCCAATTATATTTCTTTATTATTTTCTGAAATTGTTTGGTGAAAAATGAATTCCTTTTGCAACTTTTGACAGTTGTATGTCCCATTTTAATCATTGTGATTTAATGACTGCAAAGAACATTTTTTGATCTGTTTTCAATTGAGTCTGCTTGGACCCAAGAGAAATGTATGTTTGCGCTAATATCATTGTATAACCCTAAAAACTGGATATTTCTTCTCTATTGTAGCTACAGATCTATGATCTATATCAATCCCAAAACCTACTAAATACAATCTACATTTTATAGATAAGAACACTCCCATTAGTATTACTTTCACTAACATGCTTATCTAGTACATCTCTGCTAAGACCTTGGGGATAAATTGTGTCCCTGCCTGTGTCCAAAACATCGGTCAAATGCTCCCTTCTCATTTCTGTTAATATGTATGCCTTTCTAGACAACCTGGCTTCAGTACATTGGCATATAATTTGCCTTCTTCACCATTGACTTCTTCCCTCCTGTTTTAAAATACTCTCCTCACTGTTCTTCATAACAAGCTCCAGTCAGGAAACAGAGGTCCACAAATCACTACAGCTCCTGGTTTCCCACAGAATTGGTCAATTGGATCCAATGGAAATGCCTGCTCTGAAGCTCTAGCCTCAAAGCAGCTGTGACTGGCAACTCTTTAGGGGAAATGGGATGCAGTGCACTCAGGCAATTACGAAATAAAGGCAGGTTTTTACAAACATAAATCAGCTGCTTGTGGCTCTAACCCAAAAACATATAGGGACTATGTAAAATCTGTGAAGACAAAAATGCCTTGTTCTAACTGCCTAGCACTAGAATTTTTAAAAGACTAATACTTCTGACAAATCTACAATGATTGAAAGCTTCAATAGTCACTTAGTTAGGGCTGGCCATGTATTAAAGTATGCTATGCCTACTGCAAATTCCTGGACTGCTGCTCCTGTTCCCTGCAGCGCATTTCCCCAGCACTGCCCCGGTTTTTCCTTTCATTCAGAATGAATAAGGTTAGGAACAAGCTCCAAAAAGTTGATCCTTAAAAATCAGTGGGGCTTGATGATCTGTATCCCTTTTGAGTCTGTCTGGCTCCATTAACCAGGCCCGATTAATCGATCACTACAAACCTCTGAACTCACAACTTTTGAAAGCTACGGCTGTGATTTCTCTCCTCACATTTTCAGTCCTGCTGTGTTCTTTTGGTGGTGCAGTCAGAATTCCAAGCTGGCCATAGGTGTATTTCAGTAACACTGAAGATTTCAAGTGACATTTTATCTGCTGTAGACAACAAGCAGTACTGTTCAGCTGTTTTGATTTGATCTGGCCAAAGCTTTTGACTCTGTCAATCATTTAATATTTTTCAACAGACTCAACTTTGAGTGCCTAGTCTGGTTTGAAAACATTTTCTCTGTGTACAATGTGTAAAAGCTGAGGGCCAGCTGTCAAAAGCACTGGCTGTTTCAGTGGGAGTACCACACGGTTTCCTCCTCTGGCCGTCCTAATTCTCTATGCATCAACAAGGTTGCATTTGCTTCCAGAGACTCCCTTATCCACCTTTAAGCAGACTGCACCTCACTGAACTCAGTGATGAACCCCTACATAGCTTTATACAGCACGCTTTTTCAAGATCATCTCAAGATAATCTCGATTGAAATGGATATGAGTTTGAGGAGGTTGGCACCTGCAGGAATATTGGTAATTGGTTGGACAATTGACTTTCACTTTCAGCAAGATATTAAGAATAAACTGTTTATTACAATAATGGCCTGCACATTATATTGATAATAAAACTCTTATTTAAAGTGCAATACACAATAATATACACTGCTCAGAAAAATTAAGGGAACACTTATGAAGGAAATATATTGATGAAGGAAATATATTGAAGATCACAATATTTACTGTACATTGTGTAATTTGTTGAGAACAAAATTATGTAACAATAGTCAGTGGAAACAATAATCACCAACCGAATTCAAACTTTAAGTAAAGACTTTTACGGACATCCCGGAGAAGCTGGACTACCTGTGCAACCTGAATGGGCTGCAGGTACCGCCTCATGCTACCTGTAGTGAAATGGACACTAGCAAAATGCAAAAATAGTGAATTATCAGTCAGGAAGGATAAAGAGATAGCAATTGTCTGTGGCCACCACCTGCAAAACCATTCCTTTTTTGAGGTTTGTCTTGTTGTTGCCTTTCATTTGCACCAAAACAGGTGACATTGATTCACAATTGCTTGCTTTCTAACTGGACAGATAGACATCCCTGAAGTTTAACTGACCTTGTGTTATTCTGTGATAATTATGTGTTCCCTTAATTTTTATGAGCAGTGTATAGAAAACATAGGAGCATAATGTCTTCATAGCACCTGTTTATCACCATATCCATTTGTGCATATTTCATATTATGGTACAATTTGTTGGTCTCATGCCAATTCCCTCACACAATGTTTTGTGTTTATGTGTAAATGACTGGTGTGCTGCAATCTTTATGTCATTGGCCAGTTCTTTCTTATAATTGAGAATTGGTTAGCAACTGACCAAATATTTTTCGGGTGGATTGTTCCTTTAACCCCTCCAATTAGGTCTCAGTCTTCAAAGTTGCTCTGTATTTTTACGGCACCCTCATAAATTAAACATGCTGTATAATAAACACCTTATCTTCCCACTATGCTGTGAACTAATTTGCATTATTGTAAGTGACTGTCCCAACAGGAATAGCTCTTCAAAATGGAGATAGCTTTGTTAAATGATGTTGGCAGAGTGAACAAATAGTGACTGATTTGTTAGATGATGATCACAGAGATTTTTCAGACACTAGGAATTGCCACAGAGATGGCAATTACTGAGCCAGGTAAACAGTGTGTTGTTCAAGGAGTTTTCAGGATTCATAGAGTTGATATAGTCTTGTGTCAGTGTGAGTATTCACCGGAGCTGCCACAAGCAAACAGCTTATGAACAGAGAAAAATCTGCCTTAATAATTAGGAAAGTTAATTCAACAGGAAATTGTGATGCAGTGCTATGGCAGTTTGAAGACACAAGGTCTCAACTGCACAAATAACCCTCCTCAGGTCTCTTTCTCCTTGTCTGCAGAATTACGTTCCCTAGTGTTCTGATGGACAGCACAACGCTCGTTCTCTGGGGGAACCGGCCTACTGGGCTTTGGTACAGCCCAACTCTCATGCCAAGACTCTGCTAATTAGGCTTGCAGATAAGTTAGATGCAGCATGCTCAATGCAGCATCTCATCAAACTGGAGCCCATAGCCAATCAAAAACCAAGACCAACTCTCCTTGGAGCACTGAGATTGGAGAAAGTTGTTTATGGTTGTCAACACCCCCACTTTGTCTCGGCCTAAATAAAATTTGCTGTCAAAACTGTTTTCCTTAATTGTTGATGTCAGTTTTAAGTTAATGGGACCTCTGGTCAGAAATGCTGTGAAAAGGACAGTTCTTTGCCCTTGATAATTCTGTGCTTCCAACAGCAACTCTGTTTCATCAAGACCATTTATATAGATTACAGAAGAGCCCTGCTCTGATTGGTGCACAGCAGGCCCATGACTGCTTTGTACAAAGCTAATTGGGAAAACAATGAGGCTAGGTGTACTAAACTGACAGTAGCTGTTTCTCCTTTTGAGCTCCTTTCGTTTCCTAGCTGTTTGTTTTACTTGTTCATTGTCTCTTGCTTTGCTTTGATGTGTTCTAGTAGGAACTTTGAAAGGACATAGTGCAGAACTTATGCCCGTGGTACACATCTATGTAGTACATTGAAAGAGGGCACATTATTCCTTGAGCAAAACTTAAATACACAAGATATTAAAGTGATCATTTTGAAACATATTTTCCACTGGGTATAAAAATGCAATAACGGCAATTCTATGTAACTGTATTTTACATAATCCAGTGCTTTGCTTTGTACTATGTCTTACTGTTTTAAGACTGAGGGTATTCGGATTTGCTGGAAGCCACTGCAAGAGAGCTTTTTCAATTAACATAATATATGCTTATTGACTTTGGCCCTTTGACTTTTCATAGAAGAGGCACTGATGAATCTTAAATTTGTCACCAGAGATAAATCAAGGAGAAGATTTGTATACATTATTCAGTGGTTTAAAAGTAGAAGCAGGTGTGTGCATGATGTCTCCCCACATTCTAAAACATATTAAAGTGGTTTGGTCAACATGTTTTCTAATACCAACAGGCAGACAGGCTGTATTTCTCTGCAGACAGGCAGACAGGCTGTATGTTTTTGTTCCTGAAAGCGAAGTAGCTCTGATTTGAACCCAGAATTCAGCAGAACATGGCCACCAGGGGCAGCAGCTTAGAATGCTGGACCACCCTGGACATTCTGATCAAGAAAATTACTAACATACTTAGGAGGAAATAGTTACATTTCTGATCCGCCCTGCGTTACTAGTTTCCAGGTCATTTGAGCTATGCAACCCAGAGAATTTAGCTTACTAATTTAGGATCTAATTGTGCCATAAAAAGCATAAATAATTGGCCAAAATGCTTTGTTTTTTAAAAACTAAGGAAAACCCTTTACATTTTACATTTAAGCCATAAAATTTTTTGTGCCATATCATAGCATATAGTTGAGCTGAGTCATCTTCAATATTTCGACTCATAGGTGTTTGTTTTGTCTTCCACAGAAAGTACATAACTTCATAATGATATAATTAGATTGCAAAAATGTCCTTGTCTTGGATAAAAAAAAATCCCAGTGCAATGAAGATTAGCAGACTGGGCAAAATTAGAATGACATCTATACAATATAGGCTACATCAGCCCACTAAATAGACTTTCAATTGAATGCAGAAGATGAAGTCCAGACTACTCAGCTGTGGCATGCGCTAGCTGTAGCAGAACATCCATCTAAAGCTGGTGAGTAGTTGACATTGTGGTGAGTTTGCCTGGAAATCTGAGAGAGTTAAACAGAGACTGCTATTTTATGCAATTTCTGTGTCCCTTACACCACACAACTCCAGGAATAGTCACACTTTATTTACCAACTCAAAAACGAACATGAACCCTGGCCATATAAGGCTTGGTCACCGTAAACATGTTGAAACTCACACTGTCCCAATCCCCTGAACACAAAACAACCCATAACTTCAATAACCTCATATATCATCTAGAATAACGAAACATGAACACACGCTGAATTCTGATCGTCCCATAATCCTTTGCGCCCCTTCAGTGCCGTACAATCAGTAACTAGTAAACTGCACTTCGGATCGCTACAATGTATTAGTTCTTGAATATAAAGAAAATGTTTTTTTTTATAAAAGGTGCAATACTCTAATATTTCTAATGTCATTAACATAAGAAAACAATCTAATCTTATAGTACTCCTTCATGAACTTCACAGCATTTAGATATAACAACAACAACAACCTCATCTTTGCCATTGCTGTCGTTCTAAAATCAAAAGCAGGCATCATTTCCTATGCTAAAATGAATGATCAATTGTGTCATAAGTCTTAACTAGAGCTACTAACAAGGCAACACTTTACAGTTTTTCATTAAAAGTGTTAAATTCAGTTTAGGAAATGTTTGTTGGCAGTCAAGGTTTTATAATGTCTCCATCCTTATTGAGAGGAAGCACATGAGTATATTATTGTCATGTCCTGGCTATGCCCCTAGCCATCTTTGCGCTGGCTGGGGCCATAGCCAGGACATGGCCTAAATAGGTGGCTCTAGCCACCTCTATGTGCTTTGGTTTCCCCAATTGGAGGCAGGTGTTCGTTATTGCCTCCAATTGGGGAACCTACTTATGTTGAATGTTTGTGCACGTAGTTGTGGTTTATTTTGG
>JACXGJ010005168.1:0-40551 GCA_016801105.1 Esox niger
CTCTCTGTCTCTCCCCCTTGCTCTCTGTCTCTCCCCCTTGCTCTCTGTCTCTCCCCCTTGCTCTCTGTCTCTCCCCCTTGCTTTCTGTCTCTCCCCCTTGCTTTCTGTCTCTCCCCCTTGCTCTCTCGCTCTGTCTGTCTCTCTCTGTCTCTCCCAATTCTTTGTTTTCTCCCCACTTTCTCACTCTATGTCCAGCTTGCCCCAACCAATTTGCCTGTGCCACTGGGCACTGCATCAAGAAAGAGCTGCACTGTGATGGCTGGAATGACTGTGGGGACAGGAGCGATGAAATGAATTGTAGTAAGTAGACAGTGGCCTTGCTTGACAACTTGCTGTCCCTTTAGCTCCTCCCTCACATTGCCAAAACCCTCTTTAATCCTCATCATTAATAAACCACTATCAAGTATTGACTCTATTATAGCATTTTATAAAATTGGATAAACTTGATATTCCTGTAGATTTTATGGATTTTCAGTTCAAATTAATGTTAAATATATATACATTTTTGTTCATCAAAATGTTACGAGTCAAACATTTTATACTGTATATTTATATGATTTGTTATTGTATTGATTAAATAATAATGTTTGAAAATAATTTTATTACATTAAATAGTTGCTACTTGGTTTGAATGTTTATTCAAAACGTTTATTTTTATTATACTGTATATTTATTTTAAAATGTTTAAACATGCATATTTTTAAATACATCTTTTGTTTATATATTGTCAGACCTATTATCACCTTTGAGATTATAGTATTTAACTGAAAAACAAATGGATAGTTTCGAATTGCATGTGGATCTCGTGTGCACTGTGGTCTTTTGGTCAGTCTGGAGATTCTCTGTAAGATTGAGGTCTGGGCTGTGACTGGGCGATTTCATGACTTTGACCTTCCTTTCTGCAGGTCATTTGTTGGTTGATTTGGCTGTGTGCTTTGGATCGTTGTTGTGTTGCCAGGTGAAATATTTATTTTACTTAGGGTTAGGGTTAAAGCTGTCTGGCAGAGGGCAGCGGGGTTTGCCCCAAAACATTTAGATATTTGGAGTTTGAGCCGCTTTCCTCACTGAGCAGAAGCAGCCCTATAGCATGACGATGCCCGACAGTACGGAAGGTTGGCTGAAAACCACTTTCAAAACACACATTACTAAGTTTGCAGAAAGAATCAGTCTCAGCATCAGTACTGAAATGTTTAGATCCAGTCTATCATGCAACGTTGCCGTTTATTACTAGTGCAAACTTTCACATGTCCTTGTCTTCTATACACTTCAGTTGGCTGGGCTCTCTGACTGTCAGAACGATACGACTTGTTGAGGTTTGTGTAAAAGGCTGTGAGGCAAAAACTTCCTAAATCTTACTTCAAAAACAAGTAGAAAGTTCTGCTGTTATCAAATATGCTCTACATAGTGACTAACCATAGAGATACCTGGAGGTCATTCAGAGTCAGGTAAAACTATATTTGGTTATTACTCTCACTCATGGAATGTTTTGTTGAGTAACATTAAGCTAGATGTTTTGGAGTATGCTCTGATGAAGGTCAGTTGATGAAAAGCAGAAATAAATTCAGAACTGAATTGACTATGAGGGCGCAAAAATCCTTATTTTGTGTCTACATAAAGTGTTACCCATGCATTTGTTGAAGCTGATATATCAATATGGGTTAACTTTAACAAGAAGGTATACAGTTTTGTATACCTTCTTGCAGCACTATTTAAAAAGCATGTGACATTTAATCAAAATGGCAGAAGCTAAGGAGCTTTTGGTCTCCACTACATATAAACAGAATGAAATGGACCCATACGGATCTAGGCATGTTTAGATGGGGTTGTATTTGCCATCGGCTTGATTCTAGAGCCTCATGTCAATTGCCTTTTAGCGCTTCCTACCGTTTGACCCTTTTTGGTTACGTGTGTAGCAGATGATGTTGGCTGTCTGTCAGGTCAGCTTCACGATCATTAGCTTTTCTGAAAGATTCCTTGCTTTCCGCTCAAACCAACTGCAGACAACATTGGATTGGCCTTTGTGGCCAGGTTTTGTGCAGCTGGAACCAAGATAATGTGTATTTATTTTATTATCTTATCGTTCATACATTTTATATTCTTTGTGCAGAATTCTGTGAATGTGTTTTGTTATTTAAGTATAAAGAAAAATTACTTTTAGTCAATTTAGATGTCTTTATTTGGTGAAATTAGAAGCCGCCTCTATTTTATTCCAGGGTACTGAAATGACAACATCAGAATTGATATCGGCCTCGGACAATTGTGTTATGAATATTGGCTATCGGTATCGTCCAATTATCTTCTCAAAGTATCCCCAGTACAAACAGGTTATCTCTTTAAATGCAGCCAATTTTCAGGGAGGCATGGTTTACGTCTTGCTTCTGTGTGTCTTACTGTGAAACATGCTTCTGATTCTCTCTTAATCTTTCTAGAATGTGAAAAAGACCACTTTGTGTGTGCCAATGGGATGTGCAAGCCCATGTACTGGGTGTGTGACCGTGTCGACGACTGCGGGGACGGGAGTGATGAGAAGCAGTGCAGTGAGTACTGTACCGTCAGTTATGCTGACCAAACCGTGCAATCATTAACGGTGGCTCTGCACTGTCTCGGAACTTGGCAGTGTGTTGCCATTACTTCATCTGTAATGGGGCTAATTTAGCCAGCGTTTGTCCAGCCTCTTAATCTGTTCTGCTTGCAGCCTTTTAAATGGATGATGCCGGGAAAACAAGCATCCACCATCCGCAACTATTAACACCAAGCCCAATCTGTATTTCAGGCTGTCTAGAGACTGAGTGGAAGTGCGGTGACGGGGTCTGTTTACCTCATGATGTGGTGTGTGACACAAGGCTAGACTGTCTGGACGGGAGTGATGAGGCGTCGTGTAATGCCTGTAAGTCAACCCGCAACCCACAGACGCAGTACAATCAAACAGGCAAAAGGTCAGTATGAGGAAGACTTAATGAAGTTAATGGGTTCAAGTGAGAAGGATGTGGCGTGGACTAAAGACCGTAATGGCTTCCTAAGGGACGCCGATACATCACTCCCAGGCACACTAACTAACTTGACGAACACATCATAGAGCCTTAAGAGAGATCCACTTTTAATGTGGGCAGTGGGCTTCAGTTTTCTATGGGAGACAGGAGTAGGGTATTTTAGAAGGCTTCTAGCCAGAAAGAGATTCCTGGTCACGTCCTCAGAGCAGGCACAGGTCAGCTAGCGCTGATGTTTACAGTCATAAGCGCCCTGTTCTTTTCCCAGTCAGCTTAGCCGCGGGAAAATGTTTTGATGAAACACTTGGCAAACTGACTGAGCTTCGTGACTACCGCCCAATAATGCTGACTTTGTTCGTCATGCTGAGACGCTGTTAAAGGACTACAACCTCAATCATTCCTGCCAACCTGAACCTATTGCAATCTGAATCCCACCAAAGCGGAGCCACAGATGAGGCCTACGCGTAGCGCACCGCTCTCCTATAGAGGAGCTACAATGTGAGGATACTGTTTAACTGCTTGGCATTTAATACCAAAGCACAGTAGGGAGCTAGGAGGCCTGGGGATGCCCCGTGCAACTACATCCTTGACTTCCCGATGGGCCAACATTGGTGGTAAGGGCAGGCAACATCAGCTCTTTTGCACTGACTGTTAGCATGAGGGGCCCACCTGCTAGGGTTCATGCTCACACCCCTCCTGAACGTCCTGTTGCCCCTTGACTGTTGACCACATCCACTGCTTCAGCATTAAATATGCTCATGTCATGACAGTGTTAGGCCTGATTTTTATCTACAATAAGACAGTATAGTGGTGCCAGGTAAACAACTTCTCCCTCAACGTAACAAAGCAACAATAAGAGAGTGAAGTGGTGCCAGGTAAACAAGCTCTCCCTCGTAACGTAACAAAGCAACAACAATAAGGAGCTGTTGAATTTTGAACCTCAGGAAATGGGAGCGAAATCTTTCCCCTCACCTTTTCCTCACAAACAAAACACATACTACCTTGTTTTACTTAAAATGCACACACACACACACACACACACACACACACACACACACACACACACACACGATCAGACTCTGTCACACTCCCAAATGTGGATGCTCACACATTCCCTTCCTGCTGTCATCCAATGTACATTTTCCACACTGGTCATCATCCCGTTGGTTTTCTTGTTTACTTGTTTACTTGAGTTTAGTATTTTTGTAGTGATACTTGACAATTATGTACACACCAGTTTACCATCTGTATTATTAATTTTGCATTACAACAAATTGTACAACCGAACAATGTGGAGTACAATACCCTCACCGTGTGTTGTAGCCCAGCACCCTCACCGTGTGTTGTAGTCTAGGACCCTCACCGTGTGTTGTAGCCCAGGACCCTCACCGTGTGTTGTAGCCCAGGACCCTCACCGTGTGTTGTAGCCCAGGACCCTCACAGTGTGTTGTAGCCTAGGACCCTCACCGTGTGTTGTAGCCCAGGACCTTCACCGTGTGTTGTAGCCCAGGACCTACACCGTGTGTTGTAGTCTAGGACCCTCACCGTGTGTTGTAGCCCAGGACCCTCACCGTGTGTTGTAGCCCAGGACCCTCACCGTGTGTTGTAGCCCAGGACCCTCACCGTGTGTTGTAGCCCAGGACCCTCACCGTGTGTTGTAGCCCAGCACCCTCACCGTGTGTTGTAGCCCAGCACCTTCACCGTGTGTTGTAGCCCAGCACCTTCACCGTGTGAATTTGTTTATTGTTTTTATCAAAAATGTGGTCTGTGGTCTCTCTCTCTCTCTCTCTCTCTCTCTCTCTCTCTCTCTCTCTCTCCAGCCCCTGATATCTGCTCTGACTTCAGCTTTAAATGTAAGGATAAGACTTGTGTGAACAAGGTGAATGCTGAATGTGACCGTGTCAAAGACTGCATTGACGAATCCGACGAGCAGGGCTGTGGTAAGACGAGGCTCTTTGAATCCTCCTGTCCTTTGCTCTCTTTCCTCTGGGCAGCTCTCTCTTCACTTGCCGTTTACTGTGCTTGTAAAATTGATTGACAATAAGGTCTTGGAGGTGACGTTTGATGCAAACCCTTGCCTAGCACATGAAACCAGTTGCAGGTTCCTCTGTGTTCCTCGTGTTAATGATAGTGGAGCAGAGTGTGAGTGTGGAGCTGCCCTTTGAGGGTCTGACTGTCTGCAGAGCCCTAGCCGGAGGGCCTCCATCCTGCACTTTTATTTATTTGATTCTTTGTTTGAGACCTCTTTGACATCTGTGAATATTTTTGTGCTGTCCCCCGTGTCTAAGCCTCAGGGTCCGCCGTTGTTTTTGATCAGCTATTGTGCCTTGTAGCCTTATTATAATAAAAAAAACACATGGTTCAGCACCAAGGTGGCTTTGTGATGTTTGAGACACGTTATGTGCTCCCTTTCTCTGTTCATCAGTAATCATCCCACCCGCCCTGTCCTCCATACACCCCTCGTCTCTGCTCCCTACAGATTGTGGCATCCGGCCCTACAAGCTGAACCGTATTGTTGGGGGAGAGAACGCGCAGCTCGGGGAGTGGCCCTGGCAGGTGAGCTTGCACTTCCAGACCATGGGGCATGTGTGTGGCGCGTCAATCATCTCCAACAAGTGGCTCCTGTCTGCCGCCCACTGCTTCAAAACCAGCAGCCCTGAGTGAGTTACACACTGTCCTGCTCTGCTCTCCCAGGGTTTTTGCTCCCTGCTCCTCCAGCGTCCCTGCTCCTCCAGCGTCCCCGGGCCTGTTGATCTCTTCACTGCTCTTCTCTGCTTCACTGTGGTTCTCTACATGCTAATATTTTTATCTATCCCATCCTACCCCTGGGTTGTTCCTGGGCGCTGTACTGTACTGAATCTTCTTGCCCTGATTCCTTCTTTCAGTATCCATGCATGGTTGTATCCATTGCACCACTCACACCTCTCGCTTCTGTGTCTGACAGACTCGACCTTAGGCATCCTACTGATTCACGGACAGATTCGACCATAGGCATCCTGCTGATTCACAGACAGATTCGACCTTATGCGTCCTACTGATTCACTGACAGATTTGACCCTAGCGATCCAACTGATTCTTGGGCAGAATCTACCATTGTGGCACATTTTCTGGAGCCTCTAATGCCCATGCTCCCATGCTTACAAATGCCTCTTTTTGTCCTCCTTTCTCATGCCTGGAGCTCGTTTAAGGCTACTCTGCTTTCTTTCATCACTGAGTTAACTGCAAAATGAACATTATTCTACAATATTCCAGAAGATCAATGGTTTTGGGAACCTGTTAATAGATTTTATGCTAAGAAAGAAATCTGTCTGATGGGTAAACAGTGCTGTACACATTACCATGTCTGAGAAATTAGTCCCTGATGATTCTACCGTTTAGAAGAAATGCCTCAAGGGCTACGTTTGCTTTCAAGTGTGTATATTTTTTGTAATTCTGTGGGCTGCCATTAGGTGGAGCACTAGCTATGCCCTAGATTGGAACATGATCCAACACCAATGTGTTTGGATGGATGTGGTCTTTCCCATTTACAGAGCCAGTCACAGTAGGGGATGATGTAGCTGGGCAAAGAGAGCCAGTCACAGTAGGGGATGATGTAGCTGTGCAATGCGGCAGTTTCATGAACAGTACAGAGATTTACTGGGCTCTGCTGCTCCAATTGGTTCCTCAAAATCACAGTCAGCTTGGTAGAGAAACAGTTTCCTTCCTGTTTATGGAATATATGATATGTGTAGACTGCATCCGCTCATTCTGTGGAGAAACTGTGTAGGAGTTCTTTGACATCCTATCATATAGCAGGAGAAGGTAATCTTCATGCTTCAATCAATTAATTTATTAAAGACATATTAGTTATTAATCGATGAATCTTAATCAGGTGTGTTGCTGCCTTGGCTGGACCAAATGTTGGTTACCCACACTGGTCACTTTCCAATAAGACTTCCAGACCATGTCCCTATAGGCTTGTTAAATGTACCCACAATCAATTCATCCAACTCTTCAACTCTGACAAAAGTAAAATGTTTCAAGTAAGTAAGATTTCAAAGGCCAGCAGAATATCTCTGAATAATGTTACCCTCCCGTGCCCTCTCTCTTCTATCTCCTCTCTAGGAACCACATAGCCTCCAACTG
Organism: Esox niger; assembly: GCA_016801105.1. Classification (NCBI taxonomy): domain Eukaryota; kingdom Metazoa; phylum Chordata; class Actinopteri; order Esociformes; family Esocidae; genus Esox; species Esox niger. The sequence continues at coordinate 7,113 of JACXGJ010005168.1, forward strand.
GCTGACGTACAGTGGGATGCAGGACCAGTACAAGCAGGACAACGTTCAGAAACGCCCCCTGAAGACCATCATCACCCACCCGGATTACAGCCAGATGACCTATGACTACGACGTGGCCCTGCTGGAACTGAGCCAGCCGCTGGAGTTGACCAACACCGTTCAGCCCATCTGCCTACCCGTCAGCTCCCACCTCTTCCCTGCTGGCATTCCCTGTTGGGTCACAGGCTGGGGCACGATTCGTGAAGGAGGTGGGGGTCAAATATTTACTTGACGGTTCTTGCACCCTGACTAGATTGGACATTTCGCAAAAATCATTGCAAACATACATTTTATTTGTCCAAACCGCTTGCCCCCTCAATGCACTGCGAGTCCAACATATCCTGTCTTCTGGTTTTCACAAGCATTTTAACCCACGTGGGTCACTGAAAAATGAAAAACACATAAAAGGGAAGCAGAGTTTGTTTTTAGTCTGGATTCATTCTCAAACCCAAGTGATTTTGTATGACTCCAGGTCAACATTCCACCAGGATCCCTGTCTGTATTTTTGTTGCATTTTTACATGTTTTTTGGCACTGAATGTTATCAGAGTTTCAAACAAAACCTTGATAAAAAGGTGGCGAACATAAAATGTATAGATTTATTTCATATATTTATTCAAGAAAGATATGCCGCCCCCAATGCCCAAAGGAATCACCCCTTTAAGTACCCCCTTTAATGGGTTGAAAAACCTTCTGTAGTTACATAAACTAAGCCAGTGTTTGAATTCGATTATTACTAATCCCTGATGTTTTCAAACCAACACATTGTTAGAAGGTGAGTGGAGAAAATACATGTAAATAGGCACATAAAAGAAAATGCTGATTTCTAAATATCTTGGAATAAGCTGTGTTAGAAGAGAAATATTACCCTCATTCACAGGTGAAACAGCCATTGGTGGAACAAGTGGACTTATTTAACCCAGCATCTATGCATTATTTATTTGCATGTTTTGTTAATGTACGGCCTATAAAAATATGTAACATGAATTTGCTGTTTAAACTGTCAGGATTGTTTTTTTATACTGCCAATGTGATTGAAGGAACATCTGAATCGCCCTGATAAGACTGACACACCCCTACTCTGTCATTTCCTGATTGCTCACATCCAGTTCAAATGTCCATGAATCTTTAATGTGAGTTTGGAATTAATATGATTGGTTTAAATTTGGCTTAGGTATTTGTCTTGCACAGGATCAACGTGTCTGGCGGGGACATGGTCATGGTGTTATGGACGAGTATCATTTGCAATACATATGTTGAACACTTTTGTGTCAAATGCTTTCTTGTGCTTGACCAGCACTGGATTTACTTTAAAAGGAAAAGAGACAGGTGCAAAGTTAGAACACCCCACAAAATAAATATTTTCTTGATATAGTTTTTGTACTTTGAACGTGTTTAGTAGAGAACAATCACTCTCACTGTGACATGCTTTTCTTTTTCATCATGACATTCATCTTTTCCCTTCATCTCTCTACATGCTTAGACCTTTCTCTTTTTTTCCCTTCCACCTTCAAGCATAAGAAAGGCCTGGCAAGAACTAGGCTGTGATTTCCATTTAAAAAACAAATCCTTCAATGCAGGCATTACTACTACCATTACTATCACTAGTACTACCATTGTTACTAATAATGCTACCACAATTACTACCATGGTTACTAATACTTACTACCACTAGTACTGCCATTGTTACTATTACATCTACCACCATAACTGCTACTTCCACCATTACAACCACTAATACTACTAACAGTACTAATACTATTATCACCATAACTACTATGACCAGTTGTAGTACTACTACTACCTCCGTTACTACTACTTCTGCTACATTATATGGCCAAAAGTATGTGGTCACCTGTCCGTTGCACCTATGTGCGCTTGTTGGAAATCCCATTCCAAAACCATGGTCATTAATATGCAGTTGCCCCCCCCCCCGGAGCTATTACATCCGCCACTATTCTGGGTTCTGGGAAGGCTTTCCACAAGATCTTTGAATGTCTCTGGCGGAATTTGCGCCCGTTTAGCCGAAAGAGCATTCATGGGCTCAGGCCGTTCCAATTAATCCCAAAGGTGTTCAGTGGGGTTGAGGTCAGGGCTCTGCAGGTCACTCGAGTTCCTCCACAACAATCTCTTTTAACCATGTCTTTATGGACCCCGCTTTGTGCACAGTGGCACAGCCATGCTGGAACAGGAAAGGGCCTTCCCCAATCTGCTGCCACAAAGTTGAAAACACCCAAGTGTCTAAAGTGGCTTTGTATCCTGTAGCATCTAGATGACCCATCACTGGAACTAACTCTGAAACACAGCCCCAGACCATAATCACTCCTCCCGCAAACATCACAGTATGCACTAGGCATTCCGCTAGGTAGCGCTGTCTTGGCATCTGCCACACCCACATTTTCCATCATATTGCCAGATAGTAAAGCGTGTTTCCACGGCTCCAGAGTCCTGTGGCAGCGTGCTTCACACCAGTCCAGCTGACGCTTGGCATTGTACATGTTGACGTGGGGCTCGTGTACAGGTTCTCAGCCATGCAAACCCATTTTGCGAACCTCCTGATGCCTAGTTCTGATGTTGCTTCCAGAGGCAGAAATTCTAGTAGTGCAGAAACTTCACAAACCTATTTGGGGCATCCTATGACCGTGCCACATTTAAAGTCATTGAGCTGTTCTGTAGGAACCATTGTACTGCCAGTGTTTATGTATGGAGATTTCATGGTTATGTGCTGGATTTTATGCACTGGCTGAAACACCTGAACTTAATAATTAGTCGTGGTGTCCACATTCCCTTGACCGTATAGTGTACCACTATTACTACTGACTTACTACTATTGCTACTACTTCTACCACTATTACTACTACTCCTACCATGATTACTACTACTATTACTACCACTGTAACTACTACGTCTACCACTATTACTACTACTATTACTACCACTATTACTACATCTACCATACTCTTACTATTGAAGGTATTCTAATATATAACTATAGAAAATACATTTCAATGCCATTGTTCTGTTCCACTGTCCTAGTGGATTCTGTTCCACAATAGAGCCCTTCGGCAGTTGACAATAAAACTAAATAGCAGTGCAGCTTACATAAGAAAAAGGACGTGATTAAATGATAAGCACATTATTAAAAACATTTCACTTTGAACAAATGACTGACCACTCTAAGGGCTGTTGAGGGGGCCGTGACACTCCCCCCGGCATAAATGTGTGTATTTTGTGGATCTGTTGAACTTCTACTGCGAGTCAACAAACAGGGAATTGTGTTGAGTCCTGAAAACGAAATGAGTAAAATATAAAACACAATATGTTTGTAATAGTACAAATATATATTTATTAACAAAGTATACCGATGGGGACTTATTTTGAAGGATTTCCAAAATGTCACCCTTTACTTATCTTACCTCATTTGTCTTTCATTCATGGCATCCCTTTGTTTCTTAATCCCTGTTTTCATTATGTGCCTCTCTTCCTTCCCTCTGTCCTTCCTTCCCCCTCATCTGTCATCATGTCACTCCATTCATCTCTCTCGTATCATCTTTTTTTTAATCCTTCCTCTTTTCTTGTCCTTCCTCCTTTACATCCAGATTTCTTACTGGAACGCTCTCTATCTCGTGGGGGGGGGGGGGGGGCTGTCTCTTAATTCCCTATTAGTCGAGACAAAGCCAGACCATTAGCGTTAGTGGCTGCGCTGGCATTAGCCGGCGTACATGAAGGTCGTCTCCTCTGAGTTATATTACAGGTGTTTTGTGTCTCCTGTGGTGGTCAGGTGTCGCAGCGCGGCTGCTGCAGAAAGCCGAGGTGAAGATTATTAATGACACCGTGTGTGACGTGGTCACTGAGGGACAGGTCACCTCCAGGATGCTTTGCTCCGGGTTCTTGGCTGGAGGGGTCGACGCTTGTCAGGTGGGGACAATCACACAGTAATAGCTAACATGCACTTGCACATACATTCACATACAGCACTATATGCGCACTTATTACACTAACACGTAAATGTACTATATTTTGTCTAATTAAATGCCTCGCCTTTGTGCTCGGAATGTTTTTCTTTCTCATCTCTAGGGAGACTCAGGGGGTCCTCTGGTGTGCTTCGAGGAGAATGGGAAATGGTTTCAGGCGGGTATTGTGAGCTGGGGTGAGGGCTGTGCTCGTCGGAACAAGCCTGGTGTCTACTCACGTGTCACCAAGCTGAGAGACTGGATTCGCCAGACCTCAGGGGTTTGATGATGAGGGGGTGGAGGGGTAGCGGGGAGACTGTGTGGGTTCTGACGAGACAAATATAAGGAACACGGAACATTGAGTCTGATTGAAAATGAGTCCCTCCATGAAAACCGCAGCAATCCATCCGGCCATCCCCAGCCACCTACTGAAGGCCTGCATGGGGCCATATACTGCTCAGATGAATGACTTCAAATGGGTTGGGATTTGGTCTTTCGAAGACACCAGGAGGAAGCAAGACCCCTGTACCTCAATCAATCATGCCATGTTCCACTGGTTTTAAGAATAATGTGTAGATAATAGATTATGTATATTTTGAAGACAATGTTCTCTGGTATTTGTTTTACCGATTGACGTGACAAATTATCTCAGGGAAGAAAAAACGAAATATCAGATAGAGATATATAAAATGTATCACTTCTCCAGCTGTCTTCACCTGCTAATTTTCACTTGGAATATTGTATTTAAATGACTGAGATGCAGAGAATGCTGAGCAATGTTTCACATTTTTTATTAAAATGCATTGGGGTCATATAGGACAACACCTGAATTTGGAGTTATAACCAACATGAATTGCTAAGTCATAAAATACAACCTCACAGTGCTAAGTTATTGTAAGGCACTTTAGATTGTGGTTTGATGCACAGGTCTACTTGAGGGCACTCTAAAATGACATATGAAAATGGCTCATTCTGTATATAAACCAATTACTTAATTATGCATATCGTCCTTTAACTGCATGTCAAACCGCAACCAATAACATATCTTTTGTCTCAGATGACTAATAATTATGAAAACCCCATGTACAACCTAACTAATGGTAATTTGTTTTTCTTTGAAATGTAATCCATTTCTCTGGAGTTCAAAGGGCATGATCTATTGATCCATTTCTGAGGGTCCTTTTAAATTATAGCCCCTGAGCCTGGGTCTTTCTGATAGAACTCTATATAGGCTTACTAAAATGGAGCATCAGAGCTGTTGGAATATTCCACTTGTCTCCATTTTCCAGATGGACTAAGTGCAATGAGCATGTTCACTCTTTGTGCACGGCAGCTCAAGCAAATCAATTAGGTTTAGAAGTAGGCTGGAGCAGCACAATTAGCAATTTTCTCACCCATCAAACATTGTACATTATTGAACAATCTTGATCTTCCTTTTAACGGTTTAGATTGTATTGGTTTTCGTTGACTGCGTTTGTACAGTCACTGACTTGATAACCCAAATATTACCATTTGAGGTGGTGCAAAATATAAATTATGTAAAGACCAATGTTTTACTTACATTTCTGTTCTTCTGTTTGTATTCCTCAGATGTTTGTTAAATAAAAAATGTAAATCCTATGCAATAAACATATTTTATTGAATAATCAGCACATCGATCATTTTCATTGACTAGTCCTGACACCGATAACTTACTCTGTCAAGTATAACCTGATAAAAAATTTTGTCCCATTCCTTTTGCATGCTAACATCAGCACGCGCATAGGAGCATCAACACAGACAGAGTTGCTTATTTATGTTTTCATCAATTTTGCTAAAGTTTCCTCCCAACACCTTACTGTACATCTCATCTGTAAACTTACTCAAATCACACTGGATTATCTGAAATGGCTTTATTTAAATATAAATATGTGTACAAAGTTACAAGCAACAATGGCTCCTTTTTAGCAAATAAAATCATTAATACATTAAGAAAATAAACAAATGGCAATTAGTTGTGTTCCAAAAAGCATAGTTAGTTTTTCTGCATTCAGTGATTAATGAACAAGGTAAAAAAAGATATTGTGACCCAAATAAAATCAATGAAGATATAGATTTATATATAATATAAAGATACTTTACAATAGAGCAGCTTACAAGCTGTACATTAAGGCTTATATAAAATATAAAAATAAAGACAAGCAATGATCTTTTTTATTTGTATCACTTAGTTGACATTTTTCTCCAATCAGGCCATTTGCGCAGCTTGAGACAAAATGGCAGTACAGGGTCCTGTTGCGGACCGGAACCGGAATGCAACTGAGCCAGGTGCAGTAAGCAATCTCTCAAACAAGTAGAATGGACATGGAAAACAAATGCTGAAGAGTTTCACTAGACACGTCATCTGCATGCAACACAGAAGAATGGAGCTTCTTTGCCCATTTGTACAGTTGATCTAGTTGGTATTTCATGGTAGTATTGTGTTTTTGTAAACATATTTAAGCTACTTGATTGTGTCGTAACAGCAGGAGTGTGTGAAGTGGGACAGTTTCACACAGACCATCTTTGCCTGTTTAAATTTAACATGGCACTTCAAGTTAATTCAATTTAAAGATTGCCAACATTTCACAATCCACATTCTCAGATTCATATCAGAATTAATCTCGAGTTCCCTACTTCTTTTAATAAACAGCTATAAAGTATAGCGTAGTTACCCATCAATGGGTCCTACCACCAGGGTAGAACAAAAGCAGACTGGCTCTCCAATAAGAAAAGGCTAGAATACACATTCTCATAACTCCTGCTTTTACTACCCAGTAACCGACACAGACTGGTCCATCAAGTCATTATTAGGAAATACTTTCTTCAAAGCTTCAGCCAAAAAGATTTTTTCATGGATTAGACAATCCAGGGAGCACCCTCCGACGTCCCTCGGCTGCTCTGGCCTGCTGTGCAGGTTTTATGACTGCCATTGTGGATCTCAGGCTTCTTTCAATGAATGGAGATACACTAATGTGCTTAGAATTCCGTTTTCATGCCAACAAACACCACATGATGACAAATGTATGACTTTTTAAATTACTTTTGTCTTTTTGTTTTGCGTTCACAGTTTGTCATGTTCATATTTTATTTGTCATAGCATTCTGTTCTTTTTGAAAAATGTCAGCAACGCTCAGGATCCAGGTAGTTCAGGCCATGACGGGGTTCTGTCTGGTAATTTCCATTTTGCCTTCCACTGTCCCTTAACTGGTAAAACAAGACCAGTGCCGTGAATGAACGATAGGATCGCGTCCGACGGTCAAGGACCACAAATAGTAGTTAGTCGCTTTATGTGGAATGTGAGTGGCACATCACAACCGTTGACTCCGTTGGGACCATTAAACCCCAGAACAACAACTGAATAATGAATAAGGAAGGCCATTCCTGTCACGTCAATCTTCTTCCAAAACATGTCCAGGAGTAGGGCCAACCAGTCAGACCTCCTCGTGTTAGTCGCGTTGCACCTTGTATTCAGGTGACCTATGCTTCTCCTTAACAGTTCTCCACACTCCACCCCCGCGTCCCGCTGTCCAGTCAGACGTGAGTCTGCATGCGCTGTGATGGTCGTCCGTAGTCGGACTGTTGGGAAGAGACCTGCGATGACGCGTAGGAGAAACGGGACGAGCTGGACACCTTGCTGGCTTGGTCCGACTGATCGTACGCGTCTACCTTCTCGTAGGAGGCCGGCTTGACGTAGCTGGTGAAGGCCCGGCCGTAGGTGGCCGCGGTGGGCAGGTAGGCAGAGCCGCTGTAGAGGGGGTCGGTGGGGTAGACGGCGCCGGGCTGGGCCGCCGCCGCCGCCTGCTGGGCAGCCGCCTGCTGCTGCTCGTAGGTGGACCGGGCCCCGGTGGTAGTGGCGTAGCGGTGGGAGAAGTCGTAGACACGGGGCTGTGTGGCGGCGCCCACCGTGTGCTGGCCATACAGCGGGCTGGGGGACGGAAGCTGAGATGGGGTGTAGACGGGCCGGGTGTTTGGCACGTACTCAGAGAAACCGCTGCGGACGACTCGGTCCTCGTGGGCGCGCACGTTGTAGTAGCCGTTGGTAGGGTCCTGAGGGGGAGCAAAACAGCTTTTGAAGATGGATGTTCGCATAGATAGACATTTGGATGACCTGTTCAAAACACTAAATGAAACAGCCCGTGCAACGAATGGTCACTAGGAAAAAGGCTTTGTGTTATTTTCCTTGCATGAGTCATTGTAAAAGTGTCTCCTTCGGGATTTTACCTTGATGTCGGACCTCTCGTCCTCCTCTTCTTCCAGCAGGTCGCTGTGTTCTGTCCGGGATGTCCCAGGGGACTCACTGCTGTTGGGGGCCTGGGAAGGAAACAACAGTCCCTACAATTACAGAGGTGAAACATCAACATCTGTAAGTTATGGTATAACCACTGTAACACCACCCTTATCACAAATATACATGATAGAAAACTGTTATGTAAAGCCAAAAAGGTATTTTGGAAACGTACTGAAAGTGATTGAACGGAGGCATTTACCATGGGCTCCTTGACATCCTCCTCGTCATCATTGCCCCTGGTAGCGTTGTGGTCGCTGTGCACAATTTGAACTCTGATGTCACTCTTGGAGAGGCGTGTGCACTTCTTACCTGGGGGGATTCAAAAGAGACGTGAAACATTTAATACCACTGGTATTACTTTTATATCAAAGTATTTGATTATGTCTGTGATTTTTGTGGAGATCTAGCCACACCATGTTCTGCAAAGGGTTGGATTTGATTCCATTTCAATTCAGTCTGTTCAATCGATGAGTGCAATATTCAATGCAAATTCATTGCATGAATTTCAACTCATCCCCGTAAATGAATTAAAACCGGATTGCAGCCAACCTTTGCACCCCCTGACCCATATCTGACCTTCGACCTCACCTTTACCGGTGTGTCTGCAGCAGAGGGAGACCAGTGTGATTACACAGACGAGCAGGACACACCCTCCGCCCACCGACGCCCCGATGATGATCAGCATGGGCAGGGCCTCTGTGAGGATGGAGGAGGAGCAGCAGACAGAGAGTTAAAGGGACAGGGACAGATCCACCGGGCTGACATGTCTGCTCAAATGACCATAATACATGCCAACGCCTGCTCCTACGCCTGCTCCTATATACTGTACATTTGTCAGCAGTGTGTGTTGGCATGCCCGCACACACACACACACACACACACACACACACACACACATACACACACACTGCAAGCCCCCTGCGTGCCCACAGCCATGGCTATTGTGTCTAATCTCTCTGGTGGAATGGTAACAAGGCTTGACATGCATTGGAGTGAGAGACAGTAATCTAATTAGAGATTCCCGGAGACAGATACAGTGCACTGCCCAAATCTCCTGAGACCCGACAGAGACCCTGGCTGAGACCGTCTGAGACCCGGCTGAAACCTGTCTGAGACCCTGGCTGAGACCCTGCTGAGACCTGTCTGAGACTCTGCTGAGACCCTGATGAGACCTGTCTGAGACCCTGCTGAGACCTGTCTGAGACTCTGCTGAGACCCTGATGAGACCTGTCTGAGACCCTGCTGAGACCCTGTCTGGGACCCTGCTGAGACCCTGATGAGACCTGTCTGAGACCCTGCTGAGACCCTGCAGAGACCTGTCTGAGACCCTGATGAGACCCTGCTGAGCCCCTGATGAGACCTGGCTGAAACCCTTCTGAGACCCTGGCTGAGACCTTGCTGAGACCCTGCTGAGACCTGTCTGAGACCCTGATGAGACCCTGGCTAAGACCCTGGCTGAGACCCGGCTGAGACCCTGATGAGACCCTGGCAGAGACTCGGCTGAGACCCAGCTGAGACCCTGCTGAGACCCCAGCTAGGCTGTGTTGATGTAAACTGCAGGTAAAGACGTTATTTTTGGTGTCTACTGTAACAAAGGCCTCCCTTTCTTCCTTCCTGCCTGCCTTCTGTCAGCTCCAGTGTGCAGTCTGTTTGCCTGTGTCTGTCTGTGTGTGTGTCAGTCTGTGTGTGTCTGTGAGTGTTTGTGCTTATTTAAGTACATTTGAAGAGGGCAGGTCTCACACACTTATCGAGAGACACAGAGCTAACAGAACCCACGTGGCTCAGCCCCAGGACACCTGTGGCCTGATCTAATTGACTTTAATCTCTGGTCGATATCTATGTTATGGGCCCAAAGCATTCATTAAGGCCACCATCTGCTGATTAAATTATATCGATTCAAATAATATAATTAAGATAAGCACTCAATTGGAGTTCTCATTTTACTCAACCTAAAGCTCCCTCCCTTTCCGGGGCTTATCTTGTTTGGATTGCTTGGTCTGACTGTGAGTCGTCCTACCTTGCTCCTTGAGGGTGATGAGCGCTGTGCCTGTTCCAAAACGGTTCCATGCTGTGCAGTTGTAGCGTAGCTGGAAGTCCTGGGCCAGTGTCTCAGACAGTACCAGGGAGGACAGGACCCCATGGTCGCTGGTCACCGTCTGGACCGAGAAACGTCCGGAGGATCCTGAAGACAGGGTGATGTCACCAAACGTCCACACCTAGTCACAGAAGCAGAGAGACGAGCAGGAGTGCCTGTTATATAGCATACAGACCCATTTCACCTGTTCTCCTCCATTCAACTGGCTAGCAGCACTATAGGATGTGTGTTTAAGCTGTTTCTTATTAAATAGCAGACTCATGTTTAGGCAGAAGAGGCATCTGTCTCAGGCGTCAATTCATCAGGGGTCTAGTGAACTAGGCATAATGAACAATTTGAATATCTAAAAACATCCATAATTTCCCCAATCAACGCCCTGCTAAACACTCCTCTATGACAAACCGATTGTTTAATTGTAGTGTACCGACATCTTCATGGCCATATCAAATCAAAACATGACACCGCCAGCCTCGGTACGACACATGATCTGGCTGCTCAACAATAGGCATACAACTGCTCTAAAACACCCTTTCTGCAATCAAACCATTCATTTACACTAAGCGTCATTCACAGGTCACATCCAGACTTCCTTTCAAAGGTACAACTGTCACTACTGGTTGCTTCCTTTGATCGTTTCGGGGGCATTGGGTCAGCTGGGTGTTCAGTCCGATAGGACTACAACCTAATGGATTAAAGGGAGATTGGAGTCATTCTTAAGGAGACTCCGACTGACTTAGTGCTCCTGTTCACACATCATAGGTGCGGAGACGGACCCGGTCAACCTTAAGTCCATACCAGGCCAGGTTGGCTATGAAAGATGCTCCATTCAGGACTGATGCCTTTTTCCTGGCCTAATTATCCCCTGTCAGAGCGGCTCACGCACCCAGGGTCACAGGGAACGGTCAGGCCGCGGAAGCTTGACAGACCACTAATTGAGCTGCATGGTTCGGGCTTCCTCAACATTTCCATCCGCCATATCTGCCTCCCCCGCTCATCCATGTGTGGGTGTGTGCGTGTGTGCGATGCTTTTTATGTGCCGGTGAGAAAACCGGGGGAGAGCAAATATTAAATGATCTGTTATCGGGCCTGCGAGGATGGGCTGATGGGGGTTCACTGCGCGTATGCGTGCTGGGCGAGCTTGTGCACGCACGCACGCCAACACTGAGACAGGAAAGACGAGAGGCTCACTTACAATCTTGTCAGGCGGGGGGCTGCTTCCCACCAGGCACTCTAGCTTGCCCTTGGAGTGCTTGACAGCGTGCTGCGTGGCATCCGCTGCGATGATCGGCGGGCCTGGAGGAAGGCAGTGTGTTTGTGTGAGGGAGAAGTGGGGGAGGAAAGACAGATTTTCAGACACTGACGTGGTTGACTCATATCTTGAGTGTGTGTAAACTTCGTACAAATGATTTACGTTTAACTGTCATTAAACAGCCAAACATGGCATAGGTTGGCCCACCCAAACCCCACAACGGTCCAGCAGGGACTAGCCCACCCTAGCCCCAAAACAGGCAAGTCAACGTCAGGCCAACATGGGCAAACCTCCACTACCGCAACATGGTCTTGCTGACCAAATTAGGTCCAGCCCACAGATGCCCATGCATTTGCCAGCCCACCAGCTTAACATCCAGACGCTAGGGCTCATTAAAGAAAGAAAACAGGCAAAAGATTTTTTGCTGGAAACTTTAAAGGCAATTATCTCTGAATCATCATTATTCAGCCAGAACCTTTTGGCTCTAAGTTTGTAAGTTATTTTTGAGAAACTGTTACTGAGAGTGCCATTTCAAATGTTTTAATGTCTACAAAGTAACAGTAGTGGGAAGTGACATTAATAAAGCCTCTAAAAAATCTTCCTATATGTGAATCTGAATAAGTCAGGCATATTTCAGTCAGAGGTGCCCTTATTGCCAGCTGCCTTGGGGCCAAAGAGTAGTCAACAACCAAAGGGGCACTATCCCAATGCAAGCAGCCTACATCGGTCCAGTGTTGTAACCTGCAGTGGGCCTCCATTATGACTGTGCCAATGTGGACATGTTAGCCGGGAACACGTGTGCTTATTGTAAGTGAATGCAGCCTTCACCATGTATGGGTTATCCACTCTGGGCCACCTGGACTAATGCTTTGCTGTCAACGTTGAGCCTATTAGCAATGGGGTATTGGTCTAATGTGGGCAGCCTGTGTGGGGCCAGTGTTTTAACGGGCATTTGGGCCAAATCTCGCCATCTCCGACACGTGTCTGCTGTGCTTCATTTACCGTTGACAGTGAGGGTGACGTCCCGCTCGGCCACCCCAATGCGAGGGACGATGGCCTTGCAGGTATATGTCCCGGCGTCCTCCTGGGTGACAGCCTTCAGCTGCAGGGTGTTGCCATTGCTGAGCACCTGGGGGTGGGGTTAGAGGGAAAATAAGAGGAGATAAAGACAGCATAAGAGAAGACCAAAATGAATCAGAAGCAGTTTGTTGTACAGAAGCAGCGGTTGTACTGTCACTCCCCCTCTCTCCAGCTCCAACACTTGGTTTCATTTAATTGTTATTGCAACACAGTGGTTTTAATCACAGATAGTGTGCAACTCATCCACTGGCGCTCTAACTGGGGCTCTAACTGGAGTTCTAACTGCAGCTCTAACTGGAGCTCTAACTGGAGCTCTAAGTGGAGCTCAAACTGGAGCTCAGACTGGAGCTCTGACTGCCGCTCTAACTGGAGCTCTGACTGCAGCTCTAACTGGAGCTCTAACTGGAGCTCTAACTGGAGCTCTAACTGCGGCTCCAACTGCGGCTCCAACTGCGGCTCCGACCGGCCACCTCTGGAGTGAACGCGCTGCTGAGGAGATAGTCCTAATTAAAGGTGGTCGGCAGAACAGTGGAACCATGGTGTGAGTGAGCATAAGCCTTTAGAGGCTGCTATAGCTTCGCTCTATACTCGCTCACTCATTAGCTCATTGATCTCACCGTTCCATCAAGCTGTGATTAATCCATTTACTCCCTCCCTCCTTTCACTCCCACTCTCCATTTTTTATTCAACCGCCCTTATAGAGCAACAATAAATCCATTACTTGCTATGTGAGGCCCGGTGTGTGCGGATTAGAGAGCGCTGCCTGTGTTTTTTTTCTTCCTGAGAATGGTGTTACACTCTGAGAGATTGAGATGACAGAATGGCTTTTACAGCATCCCTGCCGTCCTGCAGCTCTCTCCTCTTTAATGGTGGCATTTTTGGCTAAAGCTGCCTGAAATCCTATTAAGCACAGAGAGAAAGGCTCCCTGGAGACGGAGCTAGCGCTGATAGTGTTGTGTCTAGTGGGCTGGGAGACTTTTAACCAGGATGATGCAAACTAAAGGTGGAACTGGCCCATTTGCAGGCTACCTCAGATGATCTTTGTCTTGGGTGTTGGTCTGGAGTGTGAAGTGGCTTGAGACGCTGGTCTTAGAGTGAAATGTACATGTTTTTAACTAGTGTGTCGGAGCTGTTGGTGTGATTGATTTATTGGCCGCATTGTTATGACAGAGTGTCACCTCCCCTGCCGTCAGCTTTGTGAACATGACAGTCATCACAATGACTGGCTCTGAAGCATCAGCTTTGATGTCTGTGGGATTTCGCACTGAAAACATAAGTACACAGCAACCACGCAGGTTCACAGAAATGCAAGCCAACACACACACGTGAACTAGTGACTGAGCTACTGACCACGCTAGAGCCCTGCTTGGTCCAGGCCAGCGTCAGAGGGGGGTTGCCCGTCCAGGTACAGGTGAATGCAGCGTCCATTCCAATGTCTACCTTCATGGGCATTGGCTCTGACAGCAGCCTGGGACCGACTGGAAGGGACAGAACCGCTATTAATGTCCACTATTCACTACTGACTCCCAGTCAAATATGTACAAATGTGTCCACAGATACACTACTATTATAACAGTACAGTGATAGGTTTTTTACTCACATTGCACATCTACCAGAGTGCTGACGTTGGTACTGCCTACCGAGTTGGACACTTCACACGAGACAGGATCTGTGAAGTAGGAGTGGTCTACCGTGACCTCCAGGCTGTCCCCGTTCGCCTCTGAGATGGGCACCCCGCCCTTGGACCACCTGGATCAATCAGAAGGTCAGAAGATCAACTCACCTAACAGGTCACTCTGGATGTCCAGATCACATGGACAACGTCACAAACGCATCACATGAACACACGACCCAAAGGGAAGACGACGTGTTCACCTGTAACCCGTGATCTCAGGGTTGGCCGAGGCTGAACAGACGAACAGGACCTTTGCTCCCTCGGTGACAGTCTGGGGCTGGACGGACAGCGTGACAGACGGGGGATCTGTGGGATGGGAGGGTAACGCAACGTTTCCGTGAGACGTAACGTGTCGGGCTGACAACATTGTTCGCTCGGAGGATGTGATCCAGAATAAGGCCAAACATGTGCCACTGAGGGGTCTCGGCGTGTGCGTGTGTGTGCGCGCGTGTGTGTGTGTGTGTGTGTGTGTGTGTGTCACTTAGACAGCATCTACATGGAAGGGGCCTCACTGAGAGGTGAGTCTATGAATCATTAAGGGGCAAGTGCATGTTCAGGCTGGCAGAACTAATGGCCCTTCCATTAACTTTCAAGTTACACTTGCTGAAGAGCAACTATTCATCCAAAGCCCCTGAGCAATCCCTAACATATATAAATACTTCAAATCTATGTATGGACATGTGTATGGATCTTACATGTGTCAACTAAAACCTAACTTTCTTCCTCAGGGGTTTACTTACGTCCTAACACCCACACTAGCATCTGACCCAGTATCCACTGACATAAGGAGCCTACATTGCGTGTGGCCACCTGACTCTGTCCTCCATCGTGTGCCCGAGGCGTGTCGCAGCGCACGGGCAGACGGCGGGCTACAACAAGCGACGACCAGGACACTCACGCTGGACGTTGATGGTCACGGAGGTCTGACGTCCGGCAGGGGCAGCGGGGTTCAGGACGCGGCAGGTGTAGGTCCGTCCGGAGTCCTTGTCCTCCGGTATCACGGGGAGCATGCTGACAGCCAGCTCCCTCTTGCCGTCCTCCATCCGCACCTAGCGGGATGCACCAGAGACACGGCGTGAGGACACTCATGGTACGCCGCACACGCCTGGACAGGAGAGGCTGCGGAAACGGAAGGCTGGGGATTTCGCGAGTGTCTGTTTCACCTCGTTGTATTGGATACATGGATGTATTTCGGCCTTTGGATTCACAATGTGTCCCTAAAGAGAATGAGTGGTTTAAGTGGGTTTTGAAAAACTATGGCTTCATATAAGGCCCTCCTGTGTCATTCCCCTCCAGGAATCTGTGTGACACTGCCAGACCAATCTTCCTGACATGTGAGCCATTAAAATGGCCATCCTGTCCATTGGCATGGCAGTTAAATCCTATATTTTATGATGCGCTTGGGGATATTGTGCTGTTCCCACATTTCTGAGAGAGGCTCCCCGTCAGCGCTCCGTGTTTGTCATCATCTTTTAAATGTATTTATTGCTCGCAGGAATCAATACGCCTAAGTGAGGAAAGGTGTAGATTCTGGAGATATTTGTCGTCGCTTTGGAAGCGCACACACACACAAACACACACATTCGCACATACATCTACACACAGACACACGCCTGTCAGACAGTGTGCGGTGATGGCAGAGGTGGCTGTATTTCTGGGCTCTAGCAGTGGGGGGGGCCTAGGAATGTAATCTCACAGGCAGCTCTAGAAAAGAGCAAGGGCAGGGCAGAGCCCATTCCCCGGACGGACTGATGGACCGACAGCTGAATCAATGGACCAGGCCGTTCGCTTCCTCAGCCAGACACACAAAAAGCATTTTTACGCTAGATCGAGTTGCATCACTCCCTGTCACCACCCCTCACTCTGCCCCTAGCCATCTCTCTGTCTCTCCTCCCCTCACTCCTCCCTTCCCTTTCTCTCAAAGTGGACTTCTTTTAGCTCCCTATATCTCTCATCCTTCCTCGTTTTACTTCCACTTTCCCTCCAATCCAATCGCACCACTTCTCCTTTTCTTCGGGGCGGGCTCCTGCCTCCTTAAATGTGCCGTTTAGCGTGGTTTAGCGTGGTCAGAGACCATGACAAATGTGACACTTTCCCGACCACGGCTGGTTCACGCTCTGGCGCGTCTTCCCATTGTGTTTCTGCATTGTTGTGGGTGATTTCTCCTCAGCAGAAACTCTACTGTATCAAATGCTCATGCCTGTCTGAGCTTCGGCATGCTCCAGTTATGCTGTAGTGTCAGTGTGTTAGAGTGCAAAGGGGGAAGGGCGGGGTGGCAAGGAGGAGAGTGGGGGGAGAGAGGAGGAGGTGGATAGAGGAGAAGGGTGAGCGAACCTGAGAAGGGGGACTGCGGAGAGATAGGTAACGAGAGAAACACCATGTCCTGAGACAGAAAGAAATAGATAAGAGAATGAAGAAAAACAGAGCAAGAACAGAGAAATAGAAAAGAAAGTGTTGGCTACAACAGTGTGCCCTGAGAGGAAGTTGCTTCCCGTGCCATGGCCTGCTAAGCTCGGCTCTGATGTTCTCTGCTGCTGTCTGTCTGGTGTGTGTGGGTGATGAGATTGGACATGCCGCTGCTCTCTCTAGCCTGCTCTGACCAGTTGGGTTATCTGCTCTGCCACTGTAATGTACCTTGGAGTATATGGCTGTCTCCATGACCTCTCCATCCCTGTACCAGGTGATCTCGGCGGCAGGCTTGGCCCCGGAGGCGCGGCAGGTGAGGTTGTAAGGCGTGTGGGCCTTCACACGGATGACTGGACCCCCATCCACCACAGGGTCTGTTGGGGGCACTACAAGAAAGGAGGAATAAACGAGACCGATTCACGATTAAGGATTAGAAATACCCGCGACCCTCCCAAAAATTGCTATTTTGACAGTCCAGGCTTTTGAACACGAGCTAAATCTAGTGATATTGGTATGATGTGTTTCACTGCACCGTTTCGTCCAGTGCTCATGGAGGAAACAGTGTAATTTCATCATCGTGTTGGTTCACAAGGTGTGTTTGTACTTTGTAGGCTGGAATGAAAACCAACAACATTTGGCTTTGAGGAAGGAAAAAATAGAAGAGCTTTAAACCTATTTCATTTTTTTTCAACATTGAGACCTGGGCATTATTACTCTCTTCTACTCCCACTGTGGCCCAGTGATGTTTCATCTGAATTGCTTATTTGTTCATTTATTTGCATGGTTTCGCACGCGTTGCTGGCGAGCGGAGCGTGGAGCCCCTGATGAAGGCGTCTATCTCCCCGGCCAATAACAGCAGGCGTAAACAGCAGCGGGCCTCGCGCCCCAGCCCTTCTGTCTCCCTCCGCCAAACCAATTTCTGTGTGTATCTGAATTGTCAGAGGTCTTTCCACCGTCGCGGTCCGGACACTAATGGAATCCGAGTGCTAGGTGATTTTAATTTCCATGCCGATTCCCTTGACTGCACTCCTGCCGTTGACTCCTTTGACTGCGCTGGATTGCTCCGGTCTCATCCGGCCGCATTGATTCCCTTGCCGAACACACACGCACGTGCACACACACACACACACACACACACACACACACACACACACACACACACACTGCATTTTCTACATCCTCTACACGCCCTGGGTTCCTGTCTGCAGCCTGTGTGACCGAGGCGGTGGCTCGCGCTCACCAACCAACTGTCCAAACTGTCCCCGCCTCAAATCCCATGTGTGGGAGTTGTGAAGCAGGGGTGGGCGGCGGGCGGCGGGCGGCGGGCGGGGGGCGGGGGCAAAGGCGGGGGCGGGGGGCGGCGTGCTCTGCTTTGAGCGGTGTGCGGCCATGGGAGTGGGAGCGGAGAGGTGATGGCAAGTGGAGCATGGCCAAACACTGAGTCAAGCCAATTAAAGCAGTGTTCCTCGTTATTACTTCCAACTCCACAGGATCATCCTTTCATCCACTGGCCTTTCTTCTCCCCCTCGTTTTGCTGCTTAGAACAGGACTCAAAACGACATAAACAAGCTGTGCGGTAAGGGGACAGTACAGTAGCCTTGTTGCCAGTCTCTGGTGCGTGGGCGCATCTGCCCGATACTCAGATGCGCTCAGTAAAGACAGTTGAACAAGCTGCTGACTGTTCCTCAGCCAACCAGCAGGTGTCAGTAGTGCTTCGCCGTCCCCGCCACCCCCTGGCCCCATACCCACCCCCACCACCCTACTCTCCCCACCACTGGATGCCTAGCAAATATGTAGATCACTCACATTGTGTTAATGTAAAAGCTGCCCGCGGTTGACACATTTTGTGACTCATTGTAAAATCTGCTAACTGTGCAGACCTTGGCTTTTAAGCCTCCATGCATGTCCTGTGTGACTGCGCGCAACAAGCACAACATCCGACACTCTCACAGTCCGGATTATCGATGGCGAAGGGAACACATTTTTCATGGGTCAGTCAAGTCACTTTAGCTGGGGTTTTTGGAAAAATTAATTAGAAGGTCTGATATGCAGTGGTGAACACACGTTCCAGGTGTGAGCGGTGACATCTGAGAAGAGCAGGTGATTCGGGAAACCCTCCCAACGAGGACGGATCCGCAAACCACAACTTTATTTGAACTGTTTTCTGTAGGTCGAAGAATCACAATTAAGACGGGGGTCTAACTAACCTACAGGACTGAGCTAGAGAGGCGCTCTGGGGAATCAGTGCGTCAACCACGTTGTGTCGATTTGTGTGGGTGCGCGTGGCAGCCGTGCATCTTACCTAGCACAGTGAGCTTGGCGCGGTGGGAGCGCAGCCCCGCCTGCGTAGCCTGACACTCGTACACGGCGTCATCCGCCAGCTCGGCCGAATCAATCAGCAAGCTGTGTTCGCCTGATAGTGGGTCACCCATTAAGGAGTAGCGCGTCCATCCTGTATGAAGCCAGTGTAGGGGAGGCAGTGATTCAGACAATGGCAAAGAAAACAAACCCAACAAATAACAGCGAAACAACAAACCAAAACCACAAAGAGAAGGCTGCAGAATGAGCGAGGCTGGGGCAAACAGACAAAAGCCAAATGAGATTGGTGAAGCGCCGTCTCTGGTTCAGCACTGAGCCATTCGGCTGGCGGAGCAGCTCGAGCCTCACTGGGGGAAGACGGCAGCAACACGTGGGAGTGAATGCTAGGCCACGAGGCCCCTGAATGTCCTTTAAAGCACAGACAGAATTAAGATGTAGTATCTAAGGTCAGCCTCTAGCCCCTCCACCTTCCCGCTAGTCCAGAACGCAGCTAAATGTCAACGCGTGACAACAGCCAATTGATTATCCACCTTAGTAGAAAAGCTTCAAAATGCTAAACGACGAATGAACCGCTCTGCGTCTGACTGCGGTAGAAAGCATGTCTGCAGTGTACTGTACTTGTTTGTCTACACCTCCACTCGTCTGAGTGAAACTGCAGCAGTCAGACAGACAGAAAGCCTTGGTTTCCTAATGAGACCAGGCATTGATCAGAGACAGACGGAGAGAAAGGGAGAGTGAAACAGGGCGAGAGGCAGAGTGAATGTGAGAGGGGGAAGGAGAGTGAGAGACCGTCAGACAGTGAGACACACAGCGATGGTTGCTTACCCGGCAGGTCTCTCTCACCACCCAACGCCAGGCCGTCTTTGGTCCACTGCACCATTCCCCGGTACCCCACAATGACACACGGCAGATTCACTGACTGACCGGACACCACGACCTGGTCTTGGGGCTGCTGGGAAAAGTAGGCTGCGTGGGTAACTGCTGGGAGACAAGAGAGGAAAGAGTTGGTTCAACGCAGGGTCACGTTCAGCCCGGCTCGGCCCGTATGTGTACTTCCGTCCTTACATAAAGAGGACGGAGGAGTCCGATGTAGGAAAGGATTTTCCCCCTGAACTTGGTGGCTGAGAGCCGAGCCTCAGCTGCCTCATGACTTATTTAACTCTTTCAGCAGACCATATGGCACTGCCTGCGGTGACATGAAACCAGCACACTGCAGAAACCTGCCACTCTTTGGGGGAGCTTTTTGTCAAAATGGATGTTAAACAATCAAAACTCCATTAAGTGTCCCAGGGGAAGCTTTCGTCTGAGACGGCTGAATGTCAACCGAGGCACCTGCCGCTGTCTGTTCCACTGCTGTGTTTAAGGACGGAACACACACCCAGCGCTGTTGCCTCGCCGACACTCACTCACATACACACTCACGCAACACACACACACACACACACACACACACACACTTGCGCACATGCAGTTTGAATACAGCTCCTCATTTGCCACTGTTTGAGCCATAATGCCTGAGATGGGGTTTTACCAACCCGACTGCCAGGGGAAGGAGACGGCCTCCCTCCAGAGGCACGGCTGATCTGTTGGTGGAGTTATGACGAAAGGATATTGGGTTGAGAGAAAACACTGTTGGCTAGGTAGGGGACAAAGACAAGGGGACGGTTACTTTTTTCTTTCCCTTAAAAGAACATTCCCTTGTTTTTCCTCTTTCTGTCTCCCTCTCTCAATAGGAGAATGGTGGGCCAGAGGGAAGATAAAGAGGGTCTATTCAGTCGCTGCTAAGCCCCCCTCCATTGGTTCTCTGGGTGGGAGTACTTAAACAGACAGGCTGGAGGGGGGCTCCCTATCTCCTGGGGTAAGACAAGCCGGTAAAAGGAGGGCAACATACGGCGGCCAGAGACGCGCTATTGTCCTCTTGTCCCTCTCTTTTAATAGGCCTCTTCATTTCCAATCAATCCTGCTAAATGCAAGTTTAATAGCTTTTCAATAGCAGCCCCCCCTCAAGCTAGGATTTTCTCTCTCAAGCCGCCCCCCCACTCTTCTTTCTCTCTCTCTCGCTCTCTCTCTCTCTCTCTCACTCAATTATTCTGTCTAGCTATTCTTTCTTTTCAAAAGGGTTTTAAGGTTGGTTGGCAGTGTTTGTTCCCTACTCAATTATCTGCTTCATCCAGGGCTGGACCAGTAGCACTGAACCCTGCTCTCCTCCTCCCCCAATCTCCCTTCCCCTCACCCCCCCATGTAATCGGACCGGCTAAACAGTTAGCCCATCAGGAACGTGAGTTCTCCATGGCTCAGTCCTGCGGCTTACAGTTATCCTAAACTGTCTGCACAAACACTTTTCTTTTCTTGCAGGTGACAAAGATAGAGAAAAGCAACAAAGAGGAAGATTGGCAAAGGGTGACAAAATCGAGAATCGTGGACACCAGCAGCCCAGGTTACCAGCAAAGTCATCTGACCCAAATTCACTTCTTATTGTTAATGTGTTTTAAAAAGCGAAAGAAATTGTGTCTGCATGTAGGTCCCGAGGTTGAACCTGTGCGATTGTTTTTTGAAGGGTTTCAGTGAGAAGTGAAATCTTTCCAAGCTCATACCATTAGGCGTTTAGTTAAGGCTGGCATTTTCAAGTCATGCCAGTCATGCCTTCAAAAACGCTGCTTTCAGAGGCGGCCTTTCTTGGATCAGCTTTTCTGAGCTACATCCAGCATTTTCATAGGCCACTCTGCTGCATGGTGCGTTCCGGATTTTCCTCTTTATGCCTGCAGTATAAACATTGATTGCAATTAAGTATCCTGCCCAGAGTATCTAAATGTTTACAATGGGCCATAATTTACCGCTCTGGTAGGTTGTTCCAAATGGATTACATGCGTTGAATTGTTTCTCTCTCGCTCACCCACATGCAATTCCACATGTTCTCATACAGTGGAGGATACAACAAAAACAATCACATAAGCAAACTCACGTACACATTTACACACATTGGTATAATATATAGCTTGTGTGCTACAGACTGACAACGGCTTCACAATACAGAGTGATTCATTGCACAAATTCGTTACTGAGGAGGCCCAACAAAACATCTCGTCTGGCTAATGAGTCATCGCAGATCCCTTTCATTCTTCCTTGCTGAATTAGCCAATTCTTTGACGGTGTATTAGCAGCTTAATTACATGAAAACATTTTTTGACGGGGAGAGAAAAGGAGAGGAGAGATGAAAAGGAGAGGAGAGATGAAAAGGAGAGGCAGAGAGGAACCAAGGAAAGATTGATAAGAAAAGTGGAGACAGCGGGGGTGATGAGGGGAGGCTTATGTGTCGTGCGTACCCTCACGCGCACCCTCACGCGCACCCTCACGCGCACCCTCACGCGCACCCTCACGCGCACCCTCACGCGCACCCTCACGCGCACCCTCACGCGCACCCTCACGCGCACCCTCACGCGCACCCTCACGCGCAACCTCACGCGCAACCTCACGCGCAACCTCACGCGCAACCTCACGCGCAACCTCACGCGCAACCTCACGCGCAACCTCACGCGCAACCTCACGGTCCCTTATCAATAAGCTGCCACTGAACAACCCTGAAAGGAAAGGTGTATGGTATGTGGGGCAACTGGTGCTGACATCTATTTAAATACCTTTTGGAGGTTTGTAGGTTAGTTCCTCTAACTTCATGTGTGTTATGAGTTCACCCCTGAACAATAACGATAGTGCTTTTCAAAAGCAGACAGTTTGTGTGTTTATGAGTGTTTCAATCAGAAACAAGGTCAAAAAGCATTTGTCCTGATGCATTGTAATCCAGATTTTTCAAAGTGGAATATAATTTCACGGTTTTGGATATCTATGTGTGGGTGTTTGTTGCAGCATAAATAGGGGAAAGTTGTCAAGGATTGGAGGGCACATTTAGCCATTACTTTTACACATTGACTTTGCTTTCTCCGTCACACGGTCAGAGTGCAGAACAGCAGGGCTGACTTGGAGCATAACATATTAAAGAGCTTTGCTGTCCCCTGACACCAGTCTCTCTGAACCGATAGTGAGGGAGTGAGACACCAGTCTCTCTGAACCAATAGTGAGGGAGTGAGACACCAGTCTCTCTGAACCGATAGTGAGGGAGTGAGACACCTGTCTTTCTGAACCTATAGTGAGGGAGTGAGACACCAGTCTTTCAGAACCGATAGGGAGGGAGTGAGACACCAGTCTTTCTGAACCTATAGGGAGGGAGTGAGACACCAGTCTTTCTGAACCGATAGGGAGGGAGTGAGACACCAGTCTTTCTGAACCTATAGGGAGGGAGTGAGACACCAGTCTTTCTGAACCAATAGGGAGGGAGTGAGACACCAGTCTTTCTGAACCAATAGGGAGGGAGTGAGGAAGCAGCAACTCTGACAACAAGGACAGATGTCTCCAATGATCCGCTACTGGACATTTGTACTGGGGACTAAACATGGCCTCAATGGAATTATAGGCTAGTGTGTGTATCTGTGTGTTTCCTGTGATATTGTGAGTGTACTCAAACTAAGCAGTGGCTATGGCCGTTTGGGTCACTCTTGATGACTACTGAAAGCACCATCACACCATAATCAATGGTCTATCATGATAAACCAAGTCTGGAAGCATGAACCATCCCAAAAAGGGATTCTGCACCTGACGCAGTAAAGAAACAACACTCATGCAGAACATTTAGCATTTGAGTTTCCTTGTCATGTTATTCCACTTTCCATGTGAACACACAGTGACAGACTCAACCGCTATACAACCCTGCTGATCCTTTGCCTTTGGTCACACAAAGACACTTCAAGTGTGTTTTTCTGTGTGTGGGGACTTGC
This sequence comes from Esox niger, assembly GCA_016801105.1. NCBI lineage: Eukaryota > Metazoa > Chordata > Actinopteri > Esociformes > Esocidae > Esox > Esox niger. Next base: position 31,063 of record JACXGJ010005168.1, read on the forward strand.
ACTAAGTGGTTTGGCGCTCAGTCAAGGAAGCCACAATCTCTATTTTAGGTGCATCTTAAGAACACTTCTTCTCATCCGCAGGAGGCCAGCTCTAGACAACACTGCCCCTATCTAACTGGCTCTATAAACATGAGTGCTCTTAACTTGACGGGGCAATTTGTTCCATGCAGTAATAATTCAAAATGTCAAAAATAGCAAAAAAATTTTGCACTGTAGTCATTTCCCAGGATAATGGCAGTATTCTACACTGTGCTTGTGTCACTGTAGTTATTCCACAGTAGCTGTATTCTACACTGTGCTGGAGTCATTGTAGTTATTCCACAGTACCAGTATTCAACACCATGCTGGGGTCACCAATGTTATTCCATAGTAACAATATTGTACACTGTTCTGTTGTCACTGTGGTTATTCCACAGTAGCTCTATTCTACACTGTGCTTGTGTCACAGTAGTTGTTCCACAGTTGCAGTATTCTACAATGTGCTGGAGTCACCACGGTTTATTCTTCAGTAGCAGTATTCTTCACTGTGCTGGTGTCACCATTGTTATTCCACAGTAGCTGTATTCTACATTGTGCTGGTGTCACTATGGTTATTCCACAGCACAAGCTGAAGAGAGAGTAAGAGTGGGAGGAAACAGGCGATATAAAAGGACACAAAACAAGGCAATTGGCAAAAAAGTGATGCTCTGAATAAACAAGCCGCTCCCTAAATGCCATCTATTGTGCTGCGTCTAGATAAGGCCTCTAAATCAGGCTGCAAAATGCAAGCTCCATTTCTCTATGCGGAATTATTATAGTTTTGTTTTGACTCAGGTTCTTTTGTCTTTCTCTCATTGTCTCTTAGTGTGTATGTTTGCGTGAGCGTATGTGCATTTGTTTGCGAATGCGCGGGTCTGTGTGTGTGTGTGAGAATGTAAATATCCTGCAGAGTATGTAGAATGACATCACATAATGCTGAGGCAGCTGAGTTAAAGGACTTGTTTCAAAGGGGTCCCTGCTCCCGTCTCAGATCTGATTTGGCTGTTCTCCGTATAAGCTCATTAACGTGTCTCCTTCAGGAGTTGTGTGGACGTGGAAGGAAGCAGGCAGAGGATGCCAACCACTCCCCAAACTATAGCCTCCCTTCTGCAGACACAGACAGGCTATTCCTGTGGCCACCTGCATCTCGTTCTTTGGTCTTAAAACCCAATCCTGGCTGAGCAACGCCTTTGTTTCCATCAGGCCTCTCCTGCTTTATCGTCTCGCCGCCTCGCATTCCAGATGCACTTTTTTATTCTCTTTCTGTGTTTTGCGTGTAAATTGCAGTCTAACAGCTTTTTAAGAGCTGTTTTGCCGGAGTTTAATCCTCCTAGACTCTCCTTTCAGCCTTCTGTCCTTTGGAAGGATTCTTGGCTCCGACTGGGAGCTCTTTATATACAGGGAAGACCTCCTCATCCATACATCCACCCACCTGCCCTCCCTCCACTCACCCCCAAACCCTCCTCCATCCGTACTCCTCCTCCAGCCGTACTCCTCCTCCAGCCGTACTCCTCCTCCAGCCGCACTCCTCCTCCAGCCGTACTCCTCCCCAGTCTTTCCAATACGCCTTCCTTCCGCTCTGACTCTCATACTTCAACAGTCAGCCGTGATCTGGAAATCAGTGCCTTGCAGGCCTCTTCTCGGAGTTATATAAGGTGTTACTAATTGTTGATTTGCCTTCTCCATGGCTCTTTCTGCCACCTTCTTCCTGTAGCCGCTTGGTTCCTCTCTGTTCTTCCTTCTCTTTCTTTCTCTCCCTGTCCCTTTCTGTCACTCCACATCCCCGGCGTGAAAATCGCAGGGGTTTGTGTCAGCCTGTCAACACGCTGCGCTAGAAAAACCAGGGCAGCGGGAGACAACCCAGGAAACCACACGGTATAGAAGAACCAGGGGAGTCAAAAATTGAGGTACTATAAGGGGGAAACGAAAAAGAGCCATGAGAGCTTTCTCATAACATTTCTAAGTTGCAAATGGTGGGTTCTGAAAGAGGGCATAGTGGAATACTGTGATAGGTCTGTCTCATGTGCTATCGCCCAGAGGTTTGTCTCCACTGAAAGGCTTCAGAGAAGGTTCACTGTGAGGGAGGTGGTCAATGGAGGAGCTGAAGGCAGGGGCAAGCTGTGGCTGGAATCATAGAGAGGGAAAGAGGTGGGAACAGAAACTTGTTGAAGTGTGTTTTGTAACAAGTGTGTGTTCAAGCTAAGGCCCCAGTAGTCTGCTGCATTGGCTGATGCTGTTACACACTCATACATCCAGAAAAACTGCCTTTTTTGTCTCTAGTGAGCAGGAAAGGTTATCAAAGTGTCATTATACCACAGCTGCTATCCCCTCCACTGACTAAGATCTGACTGTACAGACCAGACCAATGAGGGAGCAGCTAGCTCTCTAGAAGACAGAAAATGAAAAGCCACAAACAACAAGAGAAAGGGGAGGGGACTGTCCGTATACATTAACCAACTGTCTTGACAAGATGTTGATTGAGCCAGCCGTGTCATTTTGTTGACGCTTGCCCCCTGGTGTTTTCTGTACAAGACGGCTGCTGGCTGAATCTGTGTCACCCTCGCTTCCAGTCCGTTCCCTCTCATCCTCTCTCTCCCTGTCTCTCCCAGTCTGCTCCCTCTCTCTCCCTCTCGCTCCCTGTCTCTCTCAGTCTGCTCCCTCTCTCTCCCTCTGCCTGTCTCTCTCAGTCGGCTTTCTCTCTCTCCCAGTCCGCTCCCTCTCTCTCTCTTTCTCTCCCTCTCTCTGTCTCTCCCTCTCTCTGTCTCTCCCTCTCTCCCTGTCTCTCCCTCTCTCTCCATGTCTCTCTCTCTGTCTCTCCCTCTCTCTCCCAGTCTGCTCCCTCTCTCCCTGTCTCCTCCTCTCTCTCTGTCACTGCCCCTGTACTCCCCCCCTCCTTTGCTCAAGCACTGCATGGATTGGCTTTCAGAATAATTCATTATGCTTTTAAATCATTAGCTTATTGTGCTGTTTGCACAAGCCCAGTTTCAGTGTCCTCACAACAGCTGACATGAACTATACAGCGGCCGTACTGCTCAACATGTGACAGGAAGCTGAGTTGCAAATAAATAAACTCTACTTCAAATATCCCCCTTTCCCCAGTTGTAGAAAATCATGAGCAAACAAAAACAAATAAATATAGAATAGATTAAAAATCCATAACACAATGAAGAGATCATGTTAAAAGTGCTTCCTTTTCTCTCTCTCTCTCCCACACACACAACCACACACAACCACACACACACACATACACTTTCTCTCAAAGGCAAAGGAAATGAAAACAAAGGAATACTCCACTTAGACTCTGCCACTGGGACTCTGGGCCCAATGCCCTGGGGTGTCAATTAATTTAGTCTGGGGATTTGCGGCCTACACTTCCTAATTGAGCCCAGAGGAGGCCCCCTTGGCTTTTCGTGATAGGAAGTAGTGCATTTCATAATTAATACGTTTTTTCTTCCTTTATTATTATAATTTTTAATGAGAGTGGTAATGTAGTAAATGCATGCATCTCATAAAGGAGAAGAGGGCCATCAATACTATCGTTCTCTGCTGATGCTGCTATGATGTATGCTGTTGCTGTTGAAATGAAAAGCTCAGACAACCTCTGTGGGTGGTGGTGGCAGCACATTGAAGTCAACGCATTTTTCTGTGTGTGCGTGTATATGTTTGAAAATGAAGAGACCGGCTCAATGAGAGTCTCATTAGTACTGCTTAACGTGTGCTTTTTCAAGCTTAGAGGTTAATGCCGAATTGGCATCCATTCAGATGAAGCTTCCCTCTAATTTGAGATTATAATTTTTTCTTCCCAGGATCTGACAGAGGGCTTCTGAGGGAGGAAATAACGGGCATGTGAACTGTGTATCCACCAGGGAGGGACAAACATGAATGCAATTAAACCTGCATTCAGAATGCTTTTTGCTAGTTTTCACTCCTGGTGGTTGCATCACATAGGTCCTTTTTCGTCCATTTTAGTGGCCTAGTCTTCCCTTACACCTCTGTGTGCATGACACTGACACTCTACGGAACGTAACTCCTGGCAATTACACAAATTACTCGGCGAACTCCCGGGAGAGCCATGGATCCCGGAGAAACAATAGAGGCCTTTCCTCCACCATCCCAGTGCCTGTCTCCTCTTACAAACGGCCTTCAAACGGCCATTTATTAATCAACGTATACCTTTTCCTGGGCCACTGCTGTTTCTATTCCCCTTTCACCAGAAGAAATGTGGAAAAAGGCAAATGTTAATTAAGTACCAAACTTTATTCTGTTCATCAGATTCCCTCTGCCTGGATGCACTTAAAAAGCTGTGATGACTAACAGGCTTCTCATGCCCAAGAAAGAGAAGATAAGGGAAAAATGCTTTACCTGCAGACTTCCATACACTCTGCTTTTTTTCAAGAGACAAAATAGGCAAAGGGGGGGAACTCATTTCCTGAAACTCTATTTATTAAGCGTTGATTAGCGGAGCCACGTAATTAGACTGAAATGTGAAGTCAGGCTTTTTTCAGATTGCACCGCTTCCTCTAGAAAAACAGGGCCGTGATTAATGAATAAATGATTAATGAGAGAACTAATTAATCAATTAATTATTAAGCAAGCACTCTGAACAAGAAGAAGGCGAGGATGCCAACCAGCAGGGAAGATAAGAGATGGAGGGATGGGTTATGGTGCGTCATATTATAAAGACTGGGATTTAGAGGGACCCTGTTTGTTCGGTCAGTTCATCGTTTTTGGTTTTTTGAGGTGGGTGGGTGGAAGGGAGTTTGGGAGGCTTAAGAGAAAGAAACAGGAAGTGATGGAAAACAATTGAGAACCCTACACTTAAACATTTGTTTAGCTTGTGTCTTCTTCCTGACTCAGCTACGACTGTCCGGTAAGTGCTGATCTTGTAAAGTGTGCAACTTCACCAGTACATCAAGGCTATGTGGTTGTGTAATGGGCTAGTCTGACGTAACCTTAAACTACTACGCAGTGGGCTGTAGGCAGTGGGTGGCAACGCTGGCCGGGCGATTACTGCTGCCACTTAGCCACACAAGCAACGCCCAAAACCCCATCCCTCTCGCTCTACCAGAGATAACCTGGCGTTCCCCATCTCCCCTCAACACCCCACCCACTGTTTTTAAGTAGGACACCCCATCAATCTTTCATAATATGCAGCTTGGGCCTCTCAATTGTGACCAGGGCTGATGAGACACTGCAAAAGGGACTTGATGTATAAAATGTGAGTCTTGACAAGTTTGACCTTTTTTCCTCTGTATTAATCGCTGCAGTGAAACAGATATATGATATCTGTGTATATATTTTCCTCAGGCTTCCCCCAACCAACCCCGTGTTCACGTTCTGCTGTGGCCGTAGAACTCTTTCTAGACTGTTGGTGGAGGGGGTGGGGCGTGTCTTTGTCATCCCTGGCAGATTTCCCACACACAACAGGATATGGCACACAAAATATGATTTTATGATGGGATGGTTTTACTGTGAGCCATTAAAATTCAACATAACTCTATAAAGGCAGACTATCCTTTCCACCCTACGCCCCTCATTCTCCCAGAAAACATCCTCAAAGCTTGGACAAGGGAGGAGTAGCTTTCATCCCGGTTTGGGATCATTTCTGACGTTTACTGCTGGCCTTGTTAACGGAGTTGTGAGTGACAGAAGCCGAGAGAAAGGGAATAGAGGTTCCAGGGGGTCTTTAAGTGAGTCTCTAAGGGCTTGCAGCCCTGAGCAAAAGCAGACAGCGGACATAGTACAACACCATCTACCCAAGCCTGCCTTTTATATGCCTAGCAAAGGTCCTTCACGCTCACTCTCTCTGCTCTACCCATTATCTCACATTTATACCCTGCTCTTTTCCTCTTTCTACTCTCTCGGTATCTTTCCCTGGGATGAGAATGCTTCATTTTATATCCCGGATGCTGACTAACTGGTGATGTGTTTGGGTCTAATGGCAGCGTGGAATTGCAGATTTCATCAGAGCCCAGTGGTTGTGAATAGGTCTTTGTCCTGCTAGATGAGCTGGCTCATTGACTGGGAGACCTGGACATATGGTCACTGACTGGGTGATGTGCTGGGACTTGTCTTAGTAAAGAATGCATTGGGCTGGGCCCTTGACCTCCTGAACTTAACACCTCGCTATAGCCTGAGGCAAGCTGGTGGGTTGATAAACTTAACCACTTGTGTCACTCCATCTTTTCTGTAAAAGGGGTGGATTTTTGGGGGCTGTCTAAGGCTGGTTTGTTAGCAAAGGGACAGATGTGTGACTGTGTCAACAGATACACAAACACACAAAGGAAGAAATAAACACACACACAGAGACGCAAACACCAAAAACACGCACACAAAGACAAGGAGAGAAACACACACACACACACACTCCTCTGCAGCTCGCCTATCTCTCTGGCTGCAGTAATGGACAAAGGCTTGGCACTGGTGCCGCTATCTTTGATGTCCAGACATATTGGGAGAATCTCACACTGTGTTTCGGTGCGATAAGGCCTTTTAATTAAGTGTCTAACAAGGACGTTCAGGTTTTTTGCAAAGGTGACATTGCCACCCAAGTACAACCGTGTTAAGGGAAATGGATCCACTATCTATCCACACTATGTCTGTCCACTCAACATAGCCATCAAAAAGTATAAGAAGTTCTAGCTAAGGCAATTACACCAAACAGGGCTATCTCTCTTCTCTCTTCTCAAATATAATAAACTAAGTTTGCAGGTCACAGCTCATGTCTCTGGACCCTGGTTTGGGGCCCTGATAAACTAGTGGACCGTTAAAGGGTCTTAACGCCAGCCCCGGGAGGATTATCGATCATTAGACAGTGCGTGGAGATAACCCTCTCAGCTGGTCTAGAAGCAAGCCCAACACTGATACCATATCGTCTCCACAGGATATGGTATGAATCACAGGAAGTTGAGATCAATCTCTATAGATTGTGCCACTTGATTATAAAAATCTAATTTGGCTGTAACCACCCCAGCGCCGGCGTTTGTATGCATGTGTTTGTACATGAGAGTGAGAAAAGAGATTGGGCAAAGAGAGATTGTGCATCATGATATATTTTCATCATGATATATTTTGGATTTCCTAGGCGTGGTCTTTGCTGAAGCTGCCTCTCTTCCTTTCTTTTCCAGCACTGCCAGGAGAACGTACTCCTTCACTCACCAGGCCAGGCCTGCTCGGAAATCTCTCTTCTTGAGGGAGGCTTCTTTTAAATCTTAATTAAAATGGACTCCAAACTGCTAGTTTTCCCAGAGGCCAGCTGAAAGCAGCTTAGAACAATCAAGAGGAGAGATTAGAAGTGAGAAGAAAAGAGGGAAACTGGAGAGAGGGAAAACCTCCCAAAGAATGGAATGATGGAGAAAAATATTGAGAGAAAGAAAAAATAAATACACCCCCCCCCGGCTTAATCTTTTTTCTTGCCTCTGACCTATTGATATTCAGCTCCTCTGTAGATTAGGCAGGGAGCAAGTGGGAGGACAAAGTAAACACAATGCAGAACAAAAGCCAGCAGGAGGCCACCTTAGGACCAGTTTCATATTACCCAGAGTTATCGGGGTGAAATTTCAATTTAAACACGATTTATATAATATTTCGATAAACTGTACAATTCACATTTGCGATAGAAACATATCAGGCTAACAGTGCTTGGTAACAGGCACACATTCGAGCCCAACACCTTGATCGCAGTACAATCTAATCAAACATATCGTTGTCACCATATTGGACCAGATCCACAAACTCCGATAATATATTTTTTTATGTATGTGCAGATAATATGTGCCCCATGTCAACAAAACGACCATATTGCATATTGACTGAATAGGCAAAAAGTCATCATGTTCATAAAGCCTGGAGACAATCACCATTCATTTCTTCTATAGAGAAATTTAAAATCAGCCTTAAATATTGCACTTTTTCTGTAATGGCTAAATAAAAGCAAAATCTTGTCCTGACTAGATTTCCACAGTTATCAAAATGGCAGGCTGGGGTAAGCCTAAATGAAACAAAGACCTTATCTGAAGTGATTATACAATTCCTTCTGGGATAAAAGCAGGGTGAATTGTGAAAAGAACCAATATCGCATTCTGCCTCTAGGTTTTATGGGAATTATGACGTGTCGGCTATTTCAGTCTGTCGAAGTTGTTAGTAACGTTGCTTCTATGGTGATTCTCTATCAGTGTCTATTTATACATGGGACTGTAAGGGTCCTTTGACTTATGAACACAGACATGGTAAGTAAGCACTCACTCTATAATACACATTGGCCTATGCAATATATTCAAACTGCAGTGATCAGTGTGTGGTATCAAATGCAGGAGGATTACATGTTACCTCTGATGTTAACGTTCAACTATTTCCATTCTCAGATGTTCACATTATATATTTTATACATTGCCGGTGCTAATCTTTCAAAAACTCTTGTTAATATCAGTGCAACTCCTCTGGTGTTAATAGTTCTGTGGGATCAAAGTTAGAGTGAACACCGAGCCACATTCACTTTCATCACAAAGTTCTCACTCATCCTCCCTCCCTGTTTTAATATGGTCTTCGTCCTTCTATCCCCATCTCTATCCCTTTCCCACAATTGGTTTTCCTGGTCTTTCACATGTGGCCGGTGAGAATTGCAAACAGAAGCTTCTCAGAGCCCTCCTCAGAGAGTCATTTGTCATCCTCCTTTTCCGCGTTCTCTTTTTCTCTCCCCTTCTCTTTTAACAAGGTGGAACGATACTCATTCCCCAGAGGCGGCTCTTTGAGTGATATGGTTAAAATGGGCAGAAGAATTTGGGTAGATTATTTGATATTGGACATATTGAATTATCTGGAGTGAAACAGTGAAAGGGAGGGACGAATGGAGAAAAATAGGAAATATTTTTTCTGCAACACCCCAGAAGGAAGAGCTATCTTAGGAGAGCGAAAGAGAGCAAAGAAAAAAAGAGAATGAGAGTGACAGCAAGAGTAAGACAGGCAGAGTGTGTAGGAGAGTGTGTATGATTGAGTGAGTGGATTTATATTAACGGACATCAAATCAAAATGAAAAAGGTCCTATTCAATCCACAACCCTGCTGATTTAAGTGTAAAAAAGCAGTCAGTCCATGTCAAGATAAGGAATCTACATATGTGTGAACTGTCTACTGGCTCTGTGGTGAAGCAAACCTGTTAACCCTTCTGAATATGCCTGTATGCGACCACTACTGCTAATTACAGAAAGGGCTAATTAATGTAAAGTGTAAGAGAGGACCCAGCTATCACAAGCACACACAGTCTGACACAGGAGAAAGAACAGGGTGAAAACCCACCCACGCCCCCACAAAACAGACATGCCTTTTTCACCTCAGCAGGCCCACAAAGCAAATAGTTAATTGGTGTGAAAACACACATATGTTTGTACAGCACGCATGCACACACACACACACACACACACACACACACACACACACACACACACACACACACACACACACACACACACACACA
>JACXGJ010005169.1:0-40478 GCA_016801105.1 Esox niger
GCCATAAGAAGAAACCCTCTTTCAAAAGCAATGACCGAGACTGTGGATACACTTCCCTTCCTCCATTTTACTATCTTTCATTTGACTACTAATGGTTGAAGAATACTGCTGATAGTCAAAAATCTGAGAAATGCGCTCTGCTAGTAATAAAAAGGCTTTCCAACCACACTTCCGGACAATTCCCCCTACAAAGAAGCACGACACTGGAGAAATGGGACCATGATTTAGAAGAAAAGTGATAAAGGTGTTATTACCAAGACACAGATCAGCCATTAAAACAGGAGTGTATTTCAAATGCAAAGTAGATAGTCTTTTGAACCTAACACCATCAGCTGTTGATTTCTGTTTTACTTCATCACATCCACGTATACATCCAAGTATACAAGGACTCTGACCAAAGAGGTTTAAGTCTGACACAAAAAAAATGCAGTTAAGTTGATAAAAAAGTTTAACCTGGTGGTCGCCGGCCTTAGACACCTGATTGCAGTATGCATTGAATTCCCTGCAGGAATTTAAACAAGTCTGCAGGTCCCCTCAAGATAAATCAAAAATCAATGGGGAAGTTTTTGTGAATTGGACCAGCACTTAATATGGCAATTGAATGCCTCTCTCTGGCACCCACATTTGATTGGGGTTCCCCTAAGGGAAAGTGGCTTGGGGAAGGGCTTAGGGGCTGAAATCTACTTGATTGGAGTGCAGCAACTATGTCTGGTATTTGTTTTTCCTTTCAAGTGCCATTTTAATTAGTGAGCAAAATGATCTACATACATAGGTACATGTTTGGATCTTGCCTAAATCCCACAAATAAAAAGTTGGAGCAACATTCTCAAAATAACACTTCTATGGAGATTATTGTAGTAATCAAACCACAGAACCAACAGATTTTTATGATGACTTCAAAATAAATGTAACTGCCCCTTGAAGACCTAGACAAACAGATTTGAGGAGATCCTAATTAATTTGTGACCTTAATCAATAAAGTATAAAATAGGAGATACAATCCACTCAGGCCTCCATAGAATGAGTTTGACACCTGTGCCTTAAAGCGTCTTTAGGGCCGTTCCTCTCCAGACCATCAGGTCAATATAACTAGCTTGAGAGTCATTCTTCAATATGATGTGAATGGCAACATTCCCCCAAAAACAAAAGCCATCAACCATAACCTCAGGAGAGCACTAATGTAACACATCTCTACAGGAATGTGTTCTTGTGATTCTGAATGTAGACATATCAATAACGATTTGCTCCAGTGTAGTTGGCTGGGACGAATATTACAACTAGTTGAGGAAATTATGTTTCAAGCAGGAAGATATGGCTGTGTATGTTAAGTGGGTCAAAGGGGATGTGGTGTTGACTTCCAGCTGTGAGTCATCCTGCCTCATTGCTGCACAATTGCTGAGTCAGCCCTCAGCCACGCACAATGACAATAGAGAGGCAGGGAGGGAAAAAGAGAGGATGGGCACTGGAACAGAAGCGGTAAGAAACAGAGGGAAGACTCATTGCTGTATTTGGGTTAGCTGCTTGTGTCTCCCAGTTGATCTTGCTCTCTTGTACTATTTACATCACAGAGTGTTTTACAGATTCCAGGCCTAAAACCAACTGAAAGAAAACTCTGACCTTTGAAATAATGATCTAAGCAACTGAATTTTGGTGATAAACCGGTATGAGTACAGACACGCCACACACTGACATCTTACTCAATCCTGGGGAAAACCCTCTCTACAATCTCTACCTCAAAGAGATCACCTAACAGTTAATATTCATTCTCGACCACAGAGGTTTAATAATCAATGGCAATTTTTCCATGGCCATTCTTCTCAGAAAAGATATAAGTCAAAAGCTGACCAAGAAAACAACATCACATCTGTTTCCCGCAAAGTCTGAGTGAGAGTAGTGAGAGTAGTGAGAGAGCATGATGTTTTGCTATTAATTGCAAAGGAGTGGCACATAAACCCTATTAACTCCACAGCAAGCTATTAACAATGCATTCTTTATGTTGACGGATCTATTCCCTGCCACAGCCTTTGGTTTTAGCAGCACAAGTAGCCATGTGTCTAGGCTGCTTTGAGACAGCCCTATGTCTTAAAGATTAGGCAGCCACAGGGAGCCTCTGTGTGCCTTCAGCATATCCCATGAGAGCCCCTAACGTGGGAAAAGAAACTAGGGTAACAACCACGCATGTCTACGTGTGCATAGGATACTGAGCATGGAAGTGTCTGGCTGTATAGTCTTGGATAAGGGCAGTTCTGGTAACTGACAGCCTTAAAGAGAGAACTTAACCAGAGGAAACTGGAGAAAATATGTGGCCGCATTCCAATGTACATATTTTAGGACAGATCAATTAATCGTGTTTTTTTCATTTTGGGGAATTCTTACTTTTTGTTGGTAGAAAGACAGCAGTGGGTTGTTTAAGACTGGGATGGAATTGAACCCACACTGCAGCGGTATATGTATGCAGTTATCAGCCCAGACTGCGACACCATCTCAGGCCATGAAAAACATTGTTTTAAATCTAATCCAACCTTTTTTGTTTAAGGTACATGGTTGCATTAAACAAAGTTTAACATACTAAACAATGAACTGGCCCATTTACCTAATCACCTGTCTTTTTATATCCAAAACACGGTATTGCAGTAGAATTTGAACAATACAGTGACTAATTTAATCAAGTCGCAATTCTGTAACCAAACATTTGTATAGATTCAACTTAAACTGCAAGCATATATTATATTTAGATTTACAACAAGAGCCTTTACCGGCTCAAATGCAAGGCAAGGAGAGGTTTTGTATTTTGAGGTTCGTAAGTGAAAATGTATTCAGCAAGCAAAAGTGGGGTGGACCTTCTACACTTGACAAAGCAGTTACATTGGCATTGTGACAGATACGTCCATATTCCATACAGCTCTTATTGGTGCTTTTGAATAACCTTGCTCTGGATTGGCTATGAATGTTCATTTATCAAAATTATTCCATTTCTGTTAGGACTTGTACTGACCGACTGTGGGGCAGGGATATTTTACCTGAAATCCTGTGAACCACTTTGATTGCACACATGTAGACACCATTCAACAAATGACTAATGGGAAAAATAGTTGCATCACTGCTCATAGAGGTGTATCATATCAAAGAGGCTTTATACTTATGCAATAAATTATTTTTTATTTCATATTTATATTTTATTTAGAACAATTTGTGGATAAAACATGTATGGACTTTTTTGTGTAGATAAGTTGCAAAAGCCCCAGATTAAATCCATTTTGTTTTATTGTTGTAACACACAAGAATGCGGAAATGTCAGTAAACCTGTTGTCTCCTACCTTCGCTGTATTAGCACAAGCCTATTGATCTCAAACAGTTTCATGGTGGTATGTATTGATATCTTCCTGAGTTGTACCGTTCACTAGGCTGGGCACGGCAAGCACATTTTCCCTATACAAACTTGCAAGCACACATGCTAATGGATTTATTAAGCCTACTTGTACCAATCAATGTCAATTTAAAAATGCAGGCACTCAACAGTATGACACATAATTCACCCAAGTTCACAGATCATTCACACAATGTGCCACATTACCAAACCAAACCAAAACATCTTGTCAGCTTAGAAATCTAAAATATCCCGAAACTCATTGAACTTGATATGAAAAACATTGAACCGAGCTTCATTATGTTATGTTTACATTAGGGCCCCTCAAAGAAGTGGAAATGTGCATGTATACACCACAGGAATTTTACATTTGGGGACATATAGTCCTGATCAAACAACGATGAAGTAGTCTCCTCCTCACCCTGTCGTAAATGTCAACAACCAAAATGCGAAGATCATAAACCAACAAGAGCAAGATGGGCTAAAATCTAACGAAGGACTGTAGAAAAACCCTCTCAATGTTTTTAAGGTAGCAGCAGGCTGTCAAAATTACACTTGCACTTCAGCAGCCAATCAATGCAAGTTTCTGTCCCATTGTGATCCCAAACCACATGAAAACTAAATGGGGAAACTACCTGTCTAACAGCGGCATCTATGACAATAACATGCTCAAAGCACGTTTGCATATATATATATATATATATATATATATATATATATATATATATATATATATATATATATATACACAGCTCTGGAAAGAATTAAGAGACCACTGCAAACATTCCTTCTCAACTAATATATATATATCACAAATACTTCCCAACCAATGTGTAATTATAGTAATTAATTAAGTGTATTTCAGTGTGTTAAAATAAAATGTCAAAATACCATTTGTAGTTCACTAATCATGTTGTGACTTTGGTTTGTGTGGAGTGTGCTTCCTTTGTCATTTTCATAGTTCATTAATCAAACATTTGAGATCCCAGGAAGACTAGAGAAAAGCATGTCATGACAAAATATTCAAGAAGTGTAAACCCAGAGTCACAGTGACACAGTTTACAGCAACAATACAGACATATAGTTCCTCCTCCATTAGTGCCAGTATGATGAGCAAAGGCTCAGAAAACTCAGTTGTTTCAAGGTAAAACCCCCGATAAGCTTTCTTTCCTGGAAATGAAATATGAAGAAAGAAATGTTGTGTGTCTCACTTCAAAGAACTTACTGTTGATCTGTCCTCACCCTCCCTCCCCTGGCTTGTTTATATTGAGAGAGGTGAGCAGCCTAGAAATTCCCTGGTTGTAACCAATGCTGATAGACTAACTGAGTGACACCTGAAAGTCATGTTCTTTGGGTTGGGTGAGGCACCAACAATGTAGACGGCAGCTGAGACCACCACCACGATTAGGTTGTTGGGCCCACAGCGTGGGAGCAAGACAACTGCTGCAACCTGCCAAAGAAACTGACAATACTTCTAACCTGATCACAGGTGTTCTAGTAGGGATTTTAGAAACAAAGAATAACAGTAATACATGGCTGACATTGATTGGTGCAGCATAACAGAAAATTACACTGGGTAGTCACATCTCCAAATCAATAATAATTTAACACCTGCTTTCCCTCCTTTCATGATCTCTCCTTTATTTCTCCCTCCCTTCCTCTCCATCTGCCGAAATCCCCCATTCATCTACAATCGCCCTTCCCTCTATCCATCCAACATCCTAATCTATGTTTTGAGAATAGTGGGTAAAGATTCCCATTTGCCTTCTGACAGAAAGAAAGGCATATGGTGGAGCGTTAACATGACCTCATCGCCTCCATACAGAATCAACACACGGCTCAGTTTTGAACGGCATAAAGTGTCACCATTTTTCAGTTATGCATCGCTTCAATTCACAGCATAGGGGAATGGTTTTACATTGCTAAACAACCAGTTGAGCTCTGACCTTGTAAAGCGCCAAACAATGGGACTCCGCTTTATGGATCAAAGTGCCGAGGCCCTCCCATGACCCAAAGAATATCTGCTGTTTCATGGACTCTAATCTAGATTCTACAGTGCCGGGTCTCGGAGACACTGACCTCCACAATGAGCCCTGCTTAAGCTCGGCTCATGCCTCAGCCCCAAGTCAATGGCCAGATCAGACAGAGCATGACCCCTGGACTAAAGGGATTTCTGAGGCCATGCACACCAGCAATGAGACAGCATCGCCGGGGGCCAATCCACATCGTGACGAGGCTGACATGAACAAGATGCCACCGTCTGCATCCATCGCACTACATAGTCATCAAAACACGCATCCAGTTAACAGACATCTTTCTGGGTTCATATGCACATTGGGTGGCCTTGAATCTCAGGCGGTTAGTTGCTCAGAAAGCAATGAGTAATAATGTAAAACAATACGACCTCCTGGCAGAACTTTCCAGGGCTGCTTGTTTATTTCAATTCATCCAATTGATAGTGGCAGCCTAGGGGTGGGTGGCATGGGTGGTAGAAACAGTGTGGTAGTATAAATATGTGCCAGAGTATGGATTTGCCAATACTGCATGTGCCATGGTATGCTTGAGCATGGTTTCTGGTGTTAATTTAAAGCACTATGTCATTGCAAAAATGTTGAGTGGACGAAATCATATAATCATGATGAAATACAAGAATTTGGATGATGAAAACGTGCTGGTGTTTCCTATTCTGTCTTAATGTGAACAAACTCACGCACTACACACACGCTTTCTGTACACAAAGATTGGAAAAAATAAGAGGGAAGACAAGGAGAACCGCCCTCTGTACCCCAACTAAGTGATGAAGAATATGATAGGAGGCTTCCGCCATCATTTACACTTGGTTTTGATTAAAAAGGTTGAAGCACTAGCTTTAATCTGAGGAGCTTATTTGTGAATAGTATTGTTCTGAACTGTTCTGTATTTGTAAAATTTGGCATAATACACAGCATACTAAAGGAACTGCAAAATAGAAAGCCAATAGTAGTAACCATCCTCATGTATTGTTCTCCTTCATAAAAGTGTTTTTATTGCATTTAAAGAGCCACGTTAGTATATTGTGATATGTAAGGTTAACATTAACAATTTTAAATTTACCATTTCATTTTTAGGTAATATCGCCCAACCTTACTTATACTTTTGTTTTATTTTATCAGCGCATGATTTACAGTCAATAAAAAAATATCTTGGTCTTTCACTTATGAGAAGCCACAAATTCTGTGAACTCAGAGATAACATTAGCCTAGCTAAAAAATACATTTATGTAAGCTTCTTCATAGAATGCTGTTCATAGAATGCCCCTAGAATTGGCTGTCTAGAGATAAAACAGCTAAGAAATTATCAGGATTTTCCTATGGTTTTGTGTGCATATCCTTATCCAATTAAGAGTTTGAGTTACAATTAAATATACCTAGGTAAACTACACTAGTGAGTCAACAACATAGGCTTTGCGAATCCAGTGTACAAATCCGGCTCACAGATTTGCCCAGGGCCCATACGGAGGACGGTGCAATTAGGTTTGGGTGGTAAGTACTTAAAAATGGTTACCTTGGCTTGTGGTTATACTGTAACTTTGTTGGTTGATAAGTTTGATAAGTGAGACATAAGACTGTCCATAATATAGTGAACATGCGGAATCCACCATGTAGCAAAGTGAATCATGATCTCATGCAAGAACAGTATATGCAAAGAACTGAACACAGATCGTATTATATCCCACGAATACAAAAGAACATACACCGATAAGCCATAACATTATGACCACCTGCCTAATATTGTGTAGGTCTCCCTTTTGCCACCAAAACAGCCTTGACCTGTCGAGGCATGGACCCCACAAGACCTCTGAAGGTGTGCTGTGGTGTCTGGGACCAAGCAGATCCTTTAAGTCCTGTAAGTTGTGCGGTGGGGCCACCAAGGATGGGACCTGTTTGTCCAGCACATCTTACAGATACTCGATTGGGAATTTGGAGGCAACACCTTGAACACATTGTTGTGTTCCTCAAACAATCCCGGAACCATTTTTGCTTTATGGCAGGGCGCATTATCCTGCTGAAAAATGCCATCAGGGAAAAATTACCAATGCCATCAGGGATTACCGATGACATGAAAGGTCTGCAACAATACTCAGATAGGTTGTACGTGTCAAAGTGACATCCACATGAATGGTAAGACCCAAGGTTTCCCAGCAGAACATTGCCCAAAGCATCATATTGCCTCCACCGTCTTGCCTTCTTCACATAGTGCATCCTGGTGCCATGTGTTCTTCAGGTAAGCAAAGCGCGCACACCCGGCCATCGACGTGAAAGAAAACATAATTCATCAGACCAGGTCACTTTCTTCCACTGATCCACGGTCCAGTTCTGATGCTCATGAGCCCATTGTAGGTGCTTTCGGCAGTGGACAGGGCCAGCATGGTCACCCTGAATGGTTTGCGGCTACGTAGCCCCATATGCAACAAACTGTGATGCACTGTGTGTTTTGACATCTTTCCATCAGTACAAGCAATAACCTTTTCAACAATTTGAGCTACAGTAGCTCGTCTGTTGGATCTGACCACACAGGCCAGCCTTCGTTCTCCATGTGCATCAGTGAGCCTTGGCTGCCCATGACCCTGTCACCGGTTCACCGCTTTTGTAAGTTTGAAGTGCACTACAGGGAATGTGAGCAGAAAGTCAAATGACACCTATATTAATGGATATGTATCATGTCAGACAACAGCTATTTGAAAGCAATTTTGTGCCAATGAAAGCTCAAACAACACTGTGCCCAGAAAAGTTCTGCTCCCAGCTCAACCAAGTGTAATCTTAACAGGACAGGGACACTGTGGTAAAGAGCAGAGTACACATGTACCGGTGAATGATCATCCTTTACCTAGATCTTCATTTATCTCCCCAGGGACCCCCAGACATTTCAAAATGTTGTTGTAGACCTGAAAAAACACGCCTTATTCACTAATGTAGGGCTTGATGATAAGCTTACAACTGTAATAATGTAGCTCAAATATTGACATGGCTGGGGTCCTTTGCAGTACTATGTGATATCAAATGTGATTTCTTTAAGAGCATCAGAAATAGAGAAAGATTGTGTATCAACCTGGATCAAATCTAACCAAACATAGCCCTCTTGGTCAGGGTTCTCCCTGGTGCAGGGACAGGCAGAGTCCCAGTCCCTTTTCCACCACTGTCCTCTCCTCTCCATTGCTTTAATCACATTAGAGAGGTAATTGAATTTTGGTTCAGCTCTCTGCTGTGACAGCACAGTTCTAATCCTAGAGAATCCAGGGGAAATTAACTAGGTCTTCTTTCTCTCCTCCCCCTATCTCTCTCAAATCCTCCATTCTGTGGAACATATCAGTGAGAGAGGGAGCGTGAGAGAAAGAAGAGGCAAGTAGGAAAGAGATGGTCAAATCAGATTAAATCTTTCAAATGTGATGAATATTGTATCAGTCAAAAATAGGACGATACAAAGCTTATAAAGACTGAGGTGATTTTCAAGACTGGTTGACACTTATCAGTCCCAACTTGAAGCTTTCCTCATCACAATCTGGTAAAGTACACATTCTTTTAAACTGTTAGAGATTTAATCCAGCTCTAACAAAAAATCTGCTCTCAAGGAAATATGAGCACCCTTGGATGAGTGATATTAATACCTGTAGCCTCTGGCACAGTGCTGTAAAGTTCATATACATTGTTCGTTAACATTTCAATTCAGAAACATTTCAAGAGCTCAACGTATCTGTGCCAGATGCAAAATTGTTCACTAAATACCTCGTTAAATGGTAGATTAATTTTTTTACTAACTAAAGTAACAACGTAACATTTTCTGAAACCTAGTTGTGAGCATGATCTATCTGACCCTAAAAATATATTTTTTATAATGAAATCAGACTAAAATCATGATCAAATTATATGTTTTTATGCACAAACAAAACTACTTGGAAAAGCGCAATGGTGCACTTTTCATGAACAATCCGTATAATCCCATCATCTCACAGTCTATCTGCCTCTAACTGAATCTTAACCATGAGCACCAGCTTCCCATTTAGTATAATCATAATAATTACACATATCACCAACAAACCCTAAAAGCCCATTGACGGTGAAATGCACAGTAATAGAATTCCACTACATCCTGGAGTTACACTTATATTACATTTCAGTAATTCAAGACAAGTGAGCGTAAATATTTTCATGCTGGTTCCCAATGGGAATCACACACAAAAACTGGCACCATACTCTATTAAATAATCAACACCTTGATAACAATGTCAACTGATGGAATGCGCCAACTCTGAACAAATTAGTTGTTATGTTTGGACTGCACAAAACTGTCAAATAAAGTAGAATTTAGGACTGTACTATAGACTAAAGTAAAATTGACTGTGTTGTAATAAACTGATTCTTAACTGGTGAGTTGTGGTGAAAATTCACTGAATGGTACACAGCTAAAGTCACTGTCACGCAGATAGCTGTGTCCCATCCAGGGTTCAAATTCTGCTCACGGATTAGCAGTCCTGCAGAGGGCGGCACAGCTGGCCAGCAACAGCCGGGTTTGGGGCTATAGTAATAAAATATAATTGCGTTGTCTTACTCTAGCAACTCCTTGTGGTGGCTTGGGCACCTGTGAGTTTAATCCCGGTAGAAGACCAGAGAATGCATTTGATACAGCTGGTAAGAACTCTATAGACATCCTGGTTGAGTGACCAGAACAGCATTGGATTTGCTTTGGAGGTTCCATTTCTCACGACACTAACAGTCCCATGTCTGGAGGGAGTTGATTTGATGAATTGAGATGAAACAGGGGCTTATTCATAAAATTGGTTTTCACAAAATGTAAAAGAAAAACTTTTTTTATACAAGTACTTATTTTATTTGGGTCGGGGAAGGATTTTAAATGAGTCATGGGTGAAAATTGATGTTCCCTTGGTTAGTATAATAGCACATTCACGTTCAATATAGCTTTCTAAATTGTTTTACAGAGTTTTACAGAGTCTTCAAAAATAAATACAGGATGTAGATTAGAATTGTGTCTTAAAATTAAAACAACCTAGCTTTTTTAAAGTTTGCTGTACAGCACAATCCTGTACAATTTGTTCTTACTCAAGCGTTCATTTCATACCAGACACCTCGTTCTTTCTTCAGACTTTTACACATTCAGATCTGATATTTAATAAATACCATTTTTTAAAACATAAAAATGGCATAAAAACAAGATTTACCAACATTCTAATACCATATAAATTTCTTACACCAAATATTTTTTTGGTGTAAGTATGTGGATTGATGCCTTGAAAAATGGGACACTTGAGGGACAGACTTCCCTTGGTAGTACCTGGGTGGTGTAGTTTCCACTTCCTGATAATTTATCCAATTGTGTCCACTGGACATAATTGGATATCATTGTACCCTTTGTACCCTCATTGTACCCTTTTCCTAATCTAAAATGCTTTTTGGTCTTAATTTTCCTTTAGTTTCACTGCGCATTTCAAAACAACTTATAATTAGGATCAGTTATGCAATAAATCATTCTAAGATGACTTTCCAATCAATGTTGTCCAGAATTAACCAACTCGGACTCGGACTGCAAACGCGTTTCACCTGCCTCACCATTCTAAGCAAGAAAACTGAATGACCTAATCATGGCAGGCCATCTCCATCCCATCAACAGCCCAGCTCTTTTCTCCGTCTCTTCCCCTCTCATGCTTTTCCTCTGTATCCCTCTCCATCTCTTCATTATTCTCTTCCTCTCTCTCTGTCTCCCTCTTTGTGTCTGTATCTGGATGGTTTATCAAGCAGCAGGGAGTCCTGACAGTGATGTCCCTCACGCCTTTCTCTCTAACAGTTACATTCAATTACATAACATACTAGCGGGCTAATCCTCCTAATCCCTGTCGTGCCACAACAGGGCACCACTCTGAGCCTTGAACAAAGCCTGTTCTTTAAGCTCCCTTCCTCCTTAAGTGTTCAGAGGAATGAAAACCTGCCCTGAGAGCTGTGGTGGAGCCATCAGGCCTTGTGCAGCAGCAGCTACTCATTGAGATGTGAGATGACTGCCCTTTGAAGATCAAACCACTGAAGCTCACTGTGGCTGAATCTCTCTCTGTTAATGAGGTTTGCTTTTATTAGGTATTCCAATCTGCCTGCTTGTTACCTGGTCTGAAGTAGCCTATAGCTTTCTCACTGGAGTCTCTCCATGGAACTGAAAAGCTCTTATCGGTGGGTGGAGAAACTTCATCTCATTATGTGCTAATAATCAAAATTTTAAAAAATCCCAAATCTAGTCTGTTTCCATAGATCATTCTCAGAACAGTACGAAACACACAGCGTACCGCCTTATATGCTTGGCCAGTACAACATATCGCTGGATATTAAGCAATATGGTAATGAGTGCTTTTTAATGGAATGGTTTTCAATACATCAACACAGTTATAACTATTTCCTTGACTTATATTATTGTTTTTATAGCTTAGACATTTTATTATCTGTAGATGCATTGTAAGTAAATAATTACAGTCAGCTTGTGAAATAAGTTAGAAGTGTTGTTTGGAAGATAAAGCAGGTTGTTTGTTTAATTTAATCTGTCACTATTAAGTTCATACATTCTGACACAGCTGAGCCTGCTCACGTCACTCCCTGTATGCAAATAACAACGGGAGAAAACAGAGCTGGTGGTTTGAAATTTGTATGTGGCTGAATGAATAACGAGATGAGTTTCATAGAGTTTGCTTTGCTTTCTGCCATGCTTGAGTTATAAGAGGAGAAGTTCTGTGATCAGTTTCAACGTTCTGTGCCTTGCCGGCCTTCTGCTTTCTCAGGCCCATGCACACACACACAAAGACCATATTAGAGAGGATCAAAATCACATTATAAACTGGGTGAATCATGCACTGAACGCTGATTGTCTGAAAGCTGAGGTATATCAGACTGTATACCATGTATATGAGAGACCAAAACATTTTTACAGTTCAAATTATATTGGCAACCAGCAATAAGACACGTCTAAAGTTTGTGGTATTTGGCCAATATGGAACAGCAAAAGGCTGTATCCAGGCATTCTGCATTGGGGTGGTTCTATTAATGTTATTTTTTTTATTAATGTTCACTTTTGCTTGGAACTCATCAAAGATGCTAACTACTGCCTATACTTGTATAACCCTTTGAGCTGGATTGCCTGTCTTTGAAATAAGAATTAGAATTTAGTAGCATTATTAGGATAACATGGTTTGTGAAAATCCCAAGTACTTATTTTTGTGATTTTGTTATTGTGATTACACTTACAATACCTTAAACCTCAGACGTTAAAAAGGTGGGGTGGTGGTGTCAAAATCTGGTTTGGCCCAAACATAGTTTAATTAATACAAACCACTTAAAGATTATTTTCAACCAGGTTACATTATCAATTTTTCCATAAGCCTTCCACTGACAGATTCATCTACAGCTTCCCACAACCTTTGCAATATGTATCAACAAACATCACACAGACTCAGAGGGCAGTTATCTGGCAACCATCAGGGCTGAACTAAAAGGAAATTCTCATGCGCAATATTGGCTGTTGAGATAAGACTGGTGAGAGCAATATTCCTGCAGTACTTCTGCAGCAGAGTAGCGCTGGAGTCATATTAGGTCACAGCCAAATGGACAAATGTAGACGTGTCCTCATGATTCCCCAGCACCTTAGCAAGTCTTCTAATTCACAAGGAGCCTTGTCTGGGCTTGTGACACACAAACCTCTGAAAAGGCCTGCAGCCATTCAGCTTTTCTCTTTCTCTCTCCTCCTCCGTCTGTCTGCCCCCTGACACACCTTTTCTCTCTGTCTCTTTTACTACCTCCTACTGTAAACTGTCATTTCTGACCCCTCTGAAGTAGCCCAAATGAGTGAGTGCCAGGAAAACAAGGAATCATCCCAGATGCACATACAGTATGATAATCATAACTGGCATTACTATGATAAATTGACACTCCATAGAAAAAAGGTTGCCAATCCCATCTGACGTCACCACCTTTTGTTTAACATTTATATCCAGTGATCCATTGTATTTACACAGAGGTTAAACATAGAGCATGTTTACAACTGCTTTATTTAGATGAACAAGACTTGCTAGTAGATTTGCATCAGAGATACACAGTTTTTAATCATGTGTATTGTGAATGAATTACTGGAATGAGCACTAACATAGGAAGTATGTAAGTTACATAGGTCCTTCCAGCACCATAAAGGCAATTCGAAACAATATCTTTTTTTAAATATTACGAAAAACACAAATAGGAGTAGCCCCATTTTGTTTCTAATCTATGATTGAAAAACGAATTATCAATAATCAGGATGCATCTCTGTTAATCAAACATGAAGGTGCTGTATCTGCTGTAAAACGTTACTGGCATATTTCACTCCATTTGTAGCAGCAGGGAACGCTGTGAAGTTAGAGAGGAAAGAGACAAAGGCAGGCAACAGTGATGGGACACACATAAGCAACGGACCAAATGAATACTACCACACAAACAGGTAACCAAATTTCACAGGGGAAGCCTTAAAAAGTTGCTAAATTTGTTGTTAGACTCTTTTACCAGTATCAGTATTTGAAGGGATCTGAAAACTCTCAAATCAAAGTCGCCTAGTGGGTAAAACAAAACGTACAGAAACAGCCTATGCGTTGAGCCAGCCACAACCAATTTCTTCAATGAGAAATATATGTCACCAAAAGGGAGTGTAATAATGTAGCACTCAGAAATACTATGCCCCACCAGCATTTACAAACATTTCCCCCAACCTACATTTTCACCTGAAAGTTTCTTTGTATTTAACGGGTGGGACAAGGGCTGAAGAGCTACCCTTTAACTATAAATATATGTTACGCAATAATGTCGTTTATGCTGTAATCTCACCTCCATTTCAGTATTCTTGTAAACGTTCTGTTCATAACATGAATGTGGTACTAAAATCTTCACTATGTGTGCAGCAGCGAGATTATTTATTTTTTTTAAACCACAGAAGGCTTAACCATAAACATGTAAAAGGGCATTTCTTTAGACAAATGCAAAAACACTGTGTAGCATACATCAGTTTATACTAGCAACCTGCACTTGTGCTTTTCTTTCATTTAATTTTAATAAATACCCCCCCAACTTCTTGACGTCCAATTCGCAATTATGGCCTTGCCTTATTGCAGGGCTATTCAAATCAGGAATTACATTTTTGAATAGCCCTGCCTTGTTGCAACAATTCCACAGCAGTTCAGGAAAGCTGAAGATCAAGACATGTCCCCCAATGCACATCGTGACATGCCACTCTGTTTCTTATCACACTGCTCATTCAATTTGCACATCCGTTAGTGGGACCACCAGGTTCCGTTGGTATGCTGCAAAATTCTGAGCGCAATGACACAATAGAGGTGTCTGAGACTAACTCCCTACAAAATCACACAGATGTCTAATTTAGAGCGATTAACTAATCATTAATTCATTTCTTTGACACCCCTTATACTAAAATGATTGCATGAATAAGTATGCAGTCTGTAATACTGGAGGTCAGCCATAACTAACTAGGAACGTGTGGTTTGACTAGGTGAAACAAAAGGGGTTCAAACAATCTACAGGCATGGAGCATGTTTTAACAGACATTCTATTTCTACCTTGAAATCGGTATCTAGATGATACCACAAATTTGAAGGACTGTTAAAAAC
Organism: Esox niger; assembly: GCA_016801105.1. Classification (NCBI taxonomy): domain Eukaryota; kingdom Metazoa; phylum Chordata; class Actinopteri; order Esociformes; family Esocidae; genus Esox; species Esox niger. The sequence continues at coordinate 15,042 of JACXGJ010005169.1, forward strand.
AGTTTATAAATGTGTTCTGTAAATCAAAAGGTCGGTTAGGTTGTTTTCGGAATGTTAACATCAATGAGGTATAAGGGGGTAATCATAACATGATTGTTGAAAACTACAACTAGCTACTCCTGTTGAATTCCCATCATTAAGGGAAAGGTTGACATCTTTGCGGAACTATGCCAGTCTTCATAACCCTCCCGTTAGGCTGACACCTCATTCAGGGCTCTGTGCTGGCAAGGAACACAACTTCTAAGTTGAAAATGGATTTTAGTAGTTTCTGCTAAACTACTAAAATGTAAGGTAAACAATCTGCTGGTGGACTGAAGAATCCAGTAGCTGACGGGCTATGCATTTGGTTCTATGAGGGGCTATAATTCTACATGAATTACTCAGTCAGCGACAGGGCTGAACCCAGATATGATGGAGGAACAAATAACAAGAGTTCTCAGAAACATGCATTACAAAACGTTGACGACAAAAAATGCCATGTTCTAATAATGAGCATATGTCATACAATGGCATGTTAAAGTCAAGTGATTGCAAGTCGTGAAGAGGAACCAAAGAACACAAACAACTTAAAAATATAAACAACTTAATTCTTTAATAATAAAAACTGGAATTGAGAGTGGAAGTCAAGCCACACATGCCTGTCACACACAGTAACCCTAACTGAGCCAAGTAATTAAAACAATTGAAGCTGTAAAGAAATATGTGTGGTTCACCTCCTGAGAGCACCTGCAGCTCAGCCGTGAGCAGGGGGTATGTTTTCTTTCTCTCACTGGCAGTTGCGCATGACTGGATGAACCACCAACTACACCTCCTCGTTCACCATTCCTCTCACACGATCAAAACAGTCCCATCTCCGCACACAGCTAGGCAATTCAAGTTTTTTTTTATATTGCAGAGCACAGAAGAACTGATGCAAAAGAGGTGGGTCATGACAGACCAGGACCTCTACTCCACACACTGACAGACACACAAACAAAAACACACACAGTTCTCAAAGACAAACAGACCAGGGACCCTGAAAGCCCCTTCTATCCATCTGTGTGTAGGCTTTAAACTAATATATTATCAATTGTCAGAGTATTCCTGTTAAGCGCTTAACTTCACTTCAGATAAACATACATTACGTGGCTTACAGCATTACACAATGATGAAGCCTTGATGAATATAACAAAATAGTTTAAGTTATGAGGAGAATAAGTAAAATAGAAAGGAAGAATAAGTGAATGGTTAAACCCAGGAATTCAGTTTGGAGCATAACGAGGACATATTGGCACCAACAGTGGACCAAAGGTAGATTCGCAGATCTTTTAAATAAACACAGTGCTGTGCCACGGCAGCAGTATATTTTTGATAGCGCTCCAGTTGGAACATTTCAAATAGCCTCTCCAGCAGCCCTCTGTTTGTGTTGCCAAGAACAGAGGTTCTTCTCCGACGACCTACAACTGAGCTTCAAACCCCCAAACTCTGAAACGAGCTGCCCGCCTTTACATGCTTTCATCCATTTCCAAGACACATACGCAGATAGCGGTAAAGTAAAATTAAAGACTTATTTCTTATGACCTCTTACCATTTCAAAAACACTGCCCATGTGGGTGTACAATAATAAAAAATGCATATATCTCTATCAGATACAAACAGAAATGTAATATAGGAATACAGAGCATACAGCTGTGGGATAAAGAGTAGCCTAGCTATTTAAAATACCCTAATTCTCATCCTAATAGCACTTCAAAGACTAAATGCAGTTAACTGGCTCCATGTAGACAAGTTCTGAGCCAGGGCTTTACAGGCTTAGGCATCCAATATAAGGATAACTCCATAAGAGAGACATTTCCAACCTGAATGAGTCTGTCAGAACGTGTGCTAGCAGCACGCTGTCTAACATGGCCAATGTAAACGTCCAGAAAACTTCCTCACTCCTACTCTCTACTGGCTGCCAGTGAGAAGAGGCTGCACATTCAGGTGGAATTTAAACAAGGCATCATCCTGTAAATATTGAAAAATGCTGCTCACCATGCTCCCTGCCGAGGAACCTGGGTGTGATATGAAATGCAGCCAACCTTCCACAGACATCTGTAGCAATGGCCACATGGAGTCCCAGTCTCTACGCCAAGAGCCCCCGGTCTTTATAAATGCATGCCCCTTTTTAGGGCACCCGCCTTCCCACATTCCCCTGGTAACAATCACAGTCACCAGGACCAACACAAAAAGGGAGCTGCTCCACTTAAGGACCATCAAGTCTTTCCACTTCTTGACATTAAAAAATACTTTGAAAAAGTAAAATACCCCTCCCGCCAAAACTCCAGAGAGGGTAATTATCAAAATAAACTTCATTAGCATGTTGATTGGCACACGCAACCAGGGAGCGGCCATCATTAGATGCAGCACATCTGATGTGTGGTGCGGAGGGAAAGCATGTCCGGGATTGTTGGCCACTCAGGACACCGGGAAGAAAAGTGGGGCAAGCATTTCTGCTCAGAATGAACTCTCCCCACCCCCATTCCACCAATGACGGCTTCAGAGAGGACTAGTCTGTACTCAGCAGGGGCTCTTTTCGGAAACGGTTGTGTTTGAGAGAGCAGCATGCGGCACATCAAACATAATGTATCCAACCATGGAAAGGGGTAGAGAATATTTCAGCACTAATTAAATACGTTTCTCTGTCTGCTCGCCCCAGAACAACTGTTGCACACAAAAACGGTTCTTGTTGAGACTGTGCCTAAAATACTTAGAGGCTTGGATCAATGGTAACAACTTTTGGAACCATAAGCAGAGACAAAAACACAGTCCCGTGTTGAGTAGGATAGAAAATTTCAGACATGAGGCTTAAATTTCACATCCATTGAGCAAAACACAAGGCAAAAAAGCTGAACTTGAAAAATGACATGAGTGAATTCTGGGTCTGCTTTAATATGGTGAAATGGTTTGGCTGAGTAGCGGCTGGCTCAGGCCCGGCTCGGCACGACTCGGCACTCTCCCATGGGGCACTAACTGCAGCTCCAACGAAATGAATCGATAAGAAATGAGGGCAGGACAGCCCACTCCCAGCCCAGTGGGATTCGAGACCCACAGATCTCCAGCAGACACCAAAGTGTGTTGGCAAACATGAACCAATCGGTGTCTACGCACAACACATCACTAGCAAAGTCTCACTCGAAAATAAAAATAACCAGAATGATAGATGATACAAGTTGACATATTTCCAAGATTGCATGAAAATGTATGCCTTCACAAAACAAAAGGTGGGTTGTCATTCTTTCATGTTGTTAAAAATAGATTATTTTCATCTTCATTTTTTACATTTACGTTTTATTTTTCTAGCTCTTATCTAGGTATCCATAGCGACTAACTGTGAGCGCATAAATTTTTTTTTACTCAGTACAGTAAGTAGTAAATCATAGTCAAATTGTCATAGATGAGTGTTACATTTATGCTTTCAATAATAATCTACATTTGTTATTAAATAGGCAGTAGGAGTAGCCTAGCGTAGCTGTCATTCTGTAGCAGCAAGAGGTATGCACTTTGTCCACATCAAGCCGAGAAACCACTGAGAAAGATTATTTACATACAGATTTTACAGGTTTAGGGGTGAGTAAAACTCAGAACTTAAAGGTGAATACCTTCAAGGAAACCAAGGAAATTGAACGTAAAAGTTAAGAAATAAAATGCTTCCTGGAAAAAGTAACACAACGTGTATATCTAGCTGTTTTGTCACACACAGAGAAATGAAGAAGCAGTAAAGGAATAATGTGTAATAACTTGTGTTGAGTATCAGCGCTTCATATTCAAGCAGAGCAGACCCATAGCAGCTTGGTCTGGCACACCCTGACTCCTTCCCTCTCTGCCTCCTTCCCTCCCTGCCTGTAGAATAGAGGCCTCATGAGCCCTTCCCAGCTGGCAGGCCTGCTACAGCTACAGTATATTACAGCAGAACACTGTGAAGCTCAGCCATGCTCACTTCAGCTATGACAATCGGAAAATTCATACCAACAAAGGTATAACTTGAGCTGGGCACAAGAGAAGCTCTTGTGGCAGAAGGGCATTCGTTCCCCTAATTTAGTTATTGCATAGTCAGATCAGATTGTTATTCCAAAATCAGATGCATTTTTTGTGTCAAAAAGATGTGAAGTGTCAGAAGTGAAAAAAACTAATAATAGAGCATTCCCAATCAAGGAAAACAGTCACTCACTGCTGGAACTATCACTTAATCGAAATATTACAAAGCATTGATATTCTACAACTAAAAAATAAGTCTGAATGGACCATTCTTCATATCTTGAAGATATAGGTATGTCTATGAGAAACTAAACAGTCCAGGTGGCTGCATAAACTAGATGGCTGCATAACTTTATTACCTTGTAGACCTAAACCTGCACAAATACTTCCAAATATCTAACGTAATGGACATAAAACATTGAATTCAACAAAAAAATATACATTGTATCATACTTTCCATTTCACATTGCACTTTACAATGTAAGTACTTAATTTGGATCATCTCAATTAACCATACAGGTATCAATTAACCCATCATAACCATATAATGACACCTCAATACTACGACTTAAAAGATCAGTAAACTTGTTTAAATAAAATTGAAAAGTGCATTACTGACCTGCAACTGTCACTGGTATCACAATAAAAATACTTTTTTTTACTATTTAAATATACAGAAAACTTCCAAAATTAGGTTAACGCCAACAGATAACATCTGACTTATGTGATATGTTACCTGTGTACAAATATAGAGCAGTGTTTGCATGACCAATTTACATGTATTACTCTTACACTCTACATAATCATTTTTGTAAAATAAAAGATATTCTTTGGCGCCATACCATACCAGATAGCCTATATTCCCCCCCATTTCAGAATAAAGGCATCTATAAAAAAAACTGAGCAATTGCAGAGATTTTGTTTGGTGTATGAAGGGGATATAGGGTGTTGAACCACTACAGCAACTTCAGTACACCATGGCACAGACTCCACAAGTGTCTGAAAGTCTACTGGAGGGATGACACTTTTCTTCCATATGAAATTCCATTATTATGTGTTTTAGAAATGGTGGAGGAAAAGGCTGTCACAGATGCCACTCCAGAATCTCCCAAAAGTGTTAAAGTAGAATAAATGGTTTGCACTGTTACTCAGACATCAACAAGTTGAGCAGTCTTCGTCACTGAAGCTCCAGGCTAACACACCCCAACAATCACTTATCTCTCAAAGTCCCTAAAATCTCTTCTTCTAGCCATGATGGCCAATATAATGGACACTGGGTCTTCAGAGCATTTTCAAACACTAACATAAAAATAATGGGAGTTTAAATTCCACACCTGCATGGAGGCACCTTCTTTCAGTATATTTTGCCTCCCCGGGCTACTCAAGAGTTCCTTGTATTCTGGCAGTCACATTAGTGAAACATATGGAACTTGTTGCACACGACAACATGAGTAATTTAGCCTAATAATCTTTCTTCAAAACCGAATTAAAAAAACATCATTCAGAATAAAACTTAGAAAAATGCAACCATGTTTTTGTTTATTATTTCTGAGGAGAATTACAATTTCCTCTGTAATTAAAACAAATGTTTGAACAGGTCAATAAGAGCCGTTGCCATTCCCAAAGCCTACAAATACAGCAATTGTGTCCATCTGAAATAACTCGTCAAGGCTCACGTATCAATGTAGTATAGGCCACCTTCATGAAAATCAAACATTGTCCTTGCTTAAGTTCTGCCAACTGGCAAGAAAAAACAAGCTCATTGCTGGATTCCTACTTGCCGTGCATATTTCAATGGAAACAACAGTGGGTCTTAGCAATTCAAACAATGTGTATAATTGATGTATTATCCCTTTATGTGAATTAAGTTAAGAGCAATTCCATTTAGAAATGACCAACATTTTAACTACAGTACATGAATAACATATAAATAAAGATTGACAATTGTGAGTAAAAGGCAGGCAAATGCTAGTCATAGTCTTAATGAAAGTGTTAGGTTTGTATATATATATATGTATTAAAAAAAATAACACGTATATACACACTTGTTGAAATATGTATTATTTCAACAAGATATTTCCCTAAAGATTGAAATAGGCTCCTCAGATCCAACCACACACATTAAGCCTGGCTGGCAATACAGAGGTCACATCTGATATATCACATAGGTCAGGAGTTCCCTGGCTTTAGAAACTTAAGCTTTACATTAAAATACCATGCAATATTATCTCATGAATTACAACTGAAAGAATATTAACTGGATGCACACTAGATCAAAATAAATTCCCTGCAACAGGATTTTAAAATAGGTTCTGATTGCATCAAACTGATTACAAGCAGGCTTAATGCAAGTAGCAGTATAAATTACAAAATAATTCTCAACATCAGAGTAAACGTTGCTATGATTTATTGGTCATTACAAAGGTTACAATATTCCTCCTGTTAGCGAACTTCAAGTGGTCTCACTTTAATGTTAGATGATGTGTATACAACGTAGTGTACTCCAAAATGCCCCCACTATTCCATGGTGCAGGAAAAGAACAGAAATATACTTCTTAGGAACAACAAGTGAGAAACAAATGAAACGCTATAATAAATGTGTATATTTTCCATTTTAATATATTAAAAGCACTTAAATAATGAGTAATTGGTCTGGGTTGGTGTGGCCGCAGCCCCCAGGACCAACGTACCAGTGCACGCATAGGTTCGAATCCGGCCCATCTCTTCGCTTACATTCCTCACTGTCCTAACTAATAAAAATACGATGATAAAATAAATACACTTTATTTTATATATATATATATATATATATATATATATATATATAATGTGTATTTATTTTATTATATATATATATATATATATATATATATATATATAATATCGATATGTATGTATATATATATATTAGTTATTATTTATATATATATATATATATATATATATATATATATATATATATATATATATATATTTAGCCAGGACTACAATAATAAACTTACTTGCTTCCAAGTCTAAGCACAGCTCTTGCTGTGATGTTGTCCCTCAACTTAAAAGAGAGAAGAATACTTCGTGTAGGTCTCTCCCATACACAGGGTTGATACTGATAGACAAACTTTTACTGATACTTTTTACAATACTGTTGATCCTCGTCGGCCTACAGCTTGCGTGCGTATGTATGGTCACACTAATAAATGTAAGGGCTTAACTTTCTACCAATCTAAAAGGAAAAACTACTAATAATATAGATTAAAAACATACGTCGAAAGGCTAATGAAAACTATGTATGAGGTCAAGCTGCGAGACAGCTTTCTAAAGGACTGTGCCAGCCAACACTCATCCCGCCCTTTTCTAAACTGAAATATCATCTGCATTTCACAGTCACGTTCAGTAAACAGACGCACATGCATAATAACTCCCCGAAAAAGTAAGCAAAATGAAATATTTACCTGAGTAAGACAGAGAGGAGAGTACATCATGGTGTAAGTGAACTTAGAACGACTTGTCAGGCAGCAACAGACAGACAAGTTAAAGAATCATTATTTTGCAGTTCATCATAATCATAAACACCTCCGCCTCAACTGACTTCCAGTTTACTTTCGCTGAGATGTAAGCCCACCAAAAATGATGACACCGACGTAAAAATCAAGTTAAATATCCTGGGATGTAAAAATAGTAACTTTGAATGAAAATTGGGAAAGCTGGGAAAAGAAAAGGGTCTGGTAATCGGTTCCATTTAGGAAATGGGGGGAGAAAAAGAATCAAAGAATGAGAAAATGAAAAAGAGGGAGGAATGAAATGACGTTATGAAAATAGCCCATCCCAAAAAATAATTTAAAGAAGCAGTAACCCTGATTCCTATTGTCCAGCAATGCCCCAAAGTCCACGAATTAAACCAAATAGTGGGTTTAGATCAGGTGCAACGCGGTACGGATGGTTAGAAACAAAAAATGCAGAGGCTTTCTCTTGCCCGTGCAAGTGCGCACACACCCTCCCTCGCTATAGCCTATCAAAGCATCGGCGATGTTGTACGTCCGCTTGTGCCAAACCGGTGGTTGGCAACTGCTGCGTAATATCCTACAAATTAACGATTCGTGCGCATTGATGCCGGTGTTGCATCACAGTTAGCCTACAGGACCGATAGCAAGCGCTTTTAAAGTGGCGTCTAGCTAGTATCCTAAAACATCAACTACATGATTGTGGTGTTATCACGATTAACCGCTTTTCCACCAAAAAAACACATGACGCGGATATCCAAATCAAGCAAAACAAACTCAGAAAACGACTGAATTCATCGTCCGTTATCAAGGGTTCTTTTTAGGCACACTAAGTGTCACCATGTCACTGAGACCCAGCACAAAACATAATAAGTAATAGGTTAAAACGAATGTGGGTAAAAGCGCAGATATGTCAGTGGTTAGGCTACATTAACTTGCCTACTTGCTTACTTTTCATTTGAATTCAGAAGCAGCTTTATTAAATATAGTAGGCTTAGTAAGATGTGACATTATAAGCCTTGAGTGTAATTTATTAAAAAAATATCTAACCAAGAAAGATTAGGACATTCTCTTGCACCTATATGGCCTCAGTGGCTATGTACAAAAAAAAACAGGTCTGTTTGATTGAGTTAACGTATTAAGTCCACTTTGAGTATTTATGTTTGAATACAACACAAATGCGGCCATTTATTATATGGTGATGGATAATGTGATTATGTTTTAGTAATATTAATGGCCGGATGTTTTCAAGTAAACCTTATAATTTCATACTACCCCTTTAACCGAAACTCCTCCATTATATACATAGGACATAGCCTACATGGCCTCTTCATAACTGCATCGCAGAAATGGGGCATACACATTTTCTTGGTCTACTTGGAGTACTGTAAGTAGAACAGTTAATATTTGACAAAGCTGTTGCGCTATACTAAGATGAGTCTGGAGGGACAATGTTTTTGCATATTGTTATTCTATTGTGATTTCAATAAACTAACAATAATGGTAAACCCTTAGAATAACTTTCTAATGAACTAGCTGTTTGGTTATGGTGGGGTTGAATGTCTTAAAAGAAGTGACTTGCAGATCAGATAAAACTGAAATAATGGGCCAGTTTATCATTTAGGCCGGTGAAATCCCAAAAAATGAAGTAGGCCAACAAATAAAACATATTACATAGTTCCAAAGCAGTAGTTTTGAAAGGTGTCTTCTTTTCAAGCAGACACCAGATAAACTCAAAGTGCAGCTCTAAGTGAGTTACGACACGCTAGACCACATCCAGGGACGGAGCGCCTCTGTCGGTCTGAGCTTCAAATTCAAGCCGGCGCCCCTGCGGCTCCGGCTGCGGCCATTTTCTGCTGAACAAACTCTAAACGGGCACTTAGTCTATTGGCTTTGAACTTCAACCTGGCCTTCGATGTCCGGATGTGTTATAGCCTACACATATGCGACATCATCGAGAAACCGGCAAGAAACAAACAACTTTCACTGCGGGAGAGATCCCAACACGCTTTACTATCTTAATCGTGTAAAATATAAGTCTGCCTTTTTAGCCTTCCCCTACCAACCATTCCGCTTGGCTGAAAATCAGCAAGAATGAGTAACTACCTACAAAACACCGAAAGGAGCAGATACACAAAAATATATTCCCGTTGATCTCAATCATACTTAACAGAGTGCACACAACTCGTGTTGACTATCGCAATGTCTCTGTGGTAAAATGGACGAATAATTATTAAATTGTTTAGTAGACGTACCATTTCGAAGCGAAACTGCCAACCCCCCCACCCCCAGAAAAGTTATAGCTTATGCAGCACTGCAGTTCAACTCCTGGTCATCTCGTCGACGTGTTGTTATTATTATTATTCCATATCCATGTATCCGCGTACAGAAGTAATCCCTGGTCTTCCGAGGGGAGAATAACCCGCAGAGATCAAATACAAACGTCCCACGCGAAGTCTGCAGCTTCAATTCCAGCAGAATTCTCGCAACAATGTACAATAGGACAACATAAATATTAGCCTATATTATTTCTAAGGGCTGCACGATTTCGGGAAGATTCTGCAACCTGTGCAGCGCTTGAGGATGTCGTAATATAACGTTCTGTAGTTGGTTGTATCTTTACATTACAGGACTGATTCTTCGGTCTCATTGCTTTGCAGCATTGAAGGCTTGCTACCCATATGTCCTTGAAGGTATCAATGCTTCGTCTGTTAATGAAAATCCTTAAAAACGTCCCGAACGATGGGCTCATAGGAGATCTCAGTCGTCTCGGGAAGGAATAGATGAAACACGAAGGTGCGTGTGCGCGCGGTTGTGTGTGCTAAAGAGGCAAAGGGAGTGTGTCTGACTTGGGCATTCTAGTGTTGCACTTGATGGCGTAGTTTAAAAAAAGTAAAAATAACAAATCTATTTAGAGCTTCCGTGAACCGTTATTAACAAAACATGTAATCTCAGAAATATCTCGCTACAAATGTTCTGCCTCTCACGGAAGGTAGCAAATATTGATATTACAACACAATATTTCATTTTTTCCGTGTATGTAATGGCAGTCTAATGTGATATTTTTTTATTTCATGGATTCGAGTCAACAACCTTTTGTTTACTTGCCCTAGGCACTTACCACTTGGCTATCTACTGCCCTCTAGAACCTATACACATATTTCTAAGCTTTCTAATCTAGTGTTTCTCTGATTCTTATTTAGTAAAAGCGTGGCACATTTATCAATAGAATTTTCATTTCTTACAGGGGACTATTACGACAAAGTATGAAAATGTATGCACTTTTTACTAATAGTCTCTCTGGAAAAGATGATCTGTTCATTGAGTTTTTAAGCTTTTGGTTGTGTTTTATAGAAAATGTGTTTCTGTACACACAATTCCTACTGTTGCCTCTTTAGTATTTACACCATTAATGAAGACAAGTAAGCCACTTCCAAATCCACGCCCAATCATAAAACCCTCTTTACATTATTTTACCCCCTCTTGCATTCGCTCTTGTTCATGTGCCTTGTCTTTTTCAAGAATTCTGCTGGGTTTTTTTTTTATTAGGCCACCCTGTTTTGAATGCTAGTTTTCTTCTGGCAATGTAATCTGAAAATGTTATTAGTTGAGATAACCACGGCAACCCATACAGATATCAATTTCCCCCCCCCCTTCATTATGGTGAGCACTCTTTGGTTTTCCACTGTAAATGTCTCCATTGGTCAGGTCATTTGACATTGTTGAGTTAGCCATAGCTTTTCTTACTTATGTCAGCACGCCTAATGTTTTGGCCTTTTCTGAGACCTGGAATCAAGACTAGTCATTGAAAAACCTAGACTCAAGGCTAGTCAATGACAACACTCTCATGCATGCACTAAAGACGCAAAGAAACAGACTTGCGTAATAGGAGACAGATTGTAAGCCAGTTTTATAAATACTTTGGAGACCTTTAAATTTGGTGACTAAGTACATTCAGAAAGTATTCAGATCCCTTCAATGTCTCAATTTGTTGTGTTATAGCATTTTTGGGGGGATTAAAAATACTTTTTGTAATCTACACACAATACACCTGAATCAGTGGTTCCTAACTCCGGTCCTCAAGTAGCCCAAACAGCACACATTTTTGTTGTAGCACTGTACAATCGTACCCAGTTCAAGTCAATACGGGGTAGATAATTACTTGACAAGTGGAACCAGTTGAGTTAAGCTGTGGCTAAAATGTGTACTGTTGGGGATACTTGAAGACAGGAGTTCGGAATGAGTGCCCTAAATGACAAAGCAAAAACATGTTTTTAGAATTGTGTGCAAATTTAATGAAAATGAGAAACCAACATATCTCATGTAGATTTATATTCCTTTCGTATAACCTTTTGCCATGACACTCCAAATTGAGCTCAGATGGATCCTGTGTCCTTAGATCATCCTTGAGATGTCTGTAGAACTTGATTGGAGGCACCCTTTGATTACAATTATTTATGAAGGCACACAACTCTCAAGATTAGGTCCCACAATTCACAGTGCATGTTAGAAGAAAAAACAAGCAAAGTTCAAGCTCCTCTCTGTAGACCCCAATATAGCAGTGTGTCGATGCATAGATCTGGGAATGGTTATGAAAAAAATACTAAAGCTTTGAAAATTCCCTTGAGCACAGTGGCTTCCATCAGTGTGAACTTACCAAGACTCAATTATGGTAGAGTGTCTAGACGGAAGTAAAAAGGCATAAAACAACTTCCCTGAAAAACTATGAGGATGAGGGAAAAGATTCTCTTGTCTGATAAGACCTAAAGTGAAAACAAGGTACCACTCAGGCTAATAAATGTAAGCAGGATCATGCTATAGTGAAATTTCTCAGTGGCAGGGTCTGGGTGGCTGGTCAGGATTGATGGAAGAATGAATGGAGGCATATAGAGAAAGGTCCTTGAAGAAAACTTGATCCAGAGCCTACAGGACCTAATATGGGGCAACGATTGATGTTAAAGCATGACAACAACCTAAATCACACAGCCAAGACAATGCTAGAGTGGAAGCCCAGGTTAAAACCTTACTGAACATCTGTGGGAAGACCTGAAGAGTGCAGTTCACCAAAGCTCTCCATCCAATCTGACAGCTTGGTAGGATCTGCAAAGAAGATTAGGAGAAAGTGCCCAAATCGAGGTGTGCAGAGCTCTATCAAAGATAGAGAGGAATTGACCGACCATTGAACCACTTATTACATACCACAATTTTTCCATGCCAAAATAGGTCCCCAAAAATGTTAATATGTGCTGTAAGTCGTCAATACCTTTCACTTTGAAACTTGGAATATCATGGCTAACTTCGGTATGACAGTGATTATACTGTCGGTTGTGCACATATAAACAAGATATTACACATCAATCTCCAAATGGAAGGTCTAACTATTTAATATTATTCACAGAAGTCCAATTCTGCATCTTTAAAGAATCTGTGAAAAGCTGGTGGACATGTAAATCAAATATGCAATTCTTCCAGCTGGAGCTATAATCTACTGGGCAGCCAGTCACAGTTTTGACCAAAAAGGATATTTCAATAATATTACTTATGAAATGCTCTTGAAATTACACAAGCTATTAGCTAAGTAAGCTAATATTTGAAATAATGTATTTTCTGGAATAGCTGTCTGATTTAATGGATATTTGTTTTGTTCTAGGTAACTAAACTTCCATGTTTATTATGTTTAAAAAATGCAAATTAATATTTTTTATCAGCCAGTTTATGAGCACACTCATGCCATGTGTAACATGTTTGAGACAGTGAGCAGTGTGAGGCACCGCCATTTTGTGGTCATACCACAAGCTCATCGGGACTGCATGATGTAGTGCAGCAGCTTAACTCATTGTTGTGGTGTATACATACATTCTGTCTGACTATTCTGCCTTTGTGTATATATACACATTCTACAGTGTGTATATACAGTATATCTCTAGGTATCTATATTACCTCTGTCCTATTGACTTAAATAAATAATAAATTGAACCAACTTGTCTCAGTTCTCAGTGATCCAGTATTTCAAACTTTCAAGAGTTATTTTGTTGCTGGTATACAATAATAATGTATCAATCATATCATATTCTAAGGGGAAGATTTTTAATTTTCATTGATATTCTTCATTTTTGATTAGGATGTATATTGGCAGGCTTACATTTTTAAACATTATTATAACAAACCTGAGTATTCTTCATGAGAATTCGCTTTTCTTGTCAGGCGGCAATGCCAATTGATTGTGTGGTTGCAAACAATTTGCTGCATGTGTTTGGCACAAGCTCACGTGACCTGATCTGTAATTCAATTAATTGGGACAACACAGAAGGTTTGGTAGTAACAGATTCAATATGACTTCCAATATGGAGAACATAACTCTTTCAATGCTGCATCCTACAAAGATGGACAGGGACAGGTTGTGACTTGAGCAGAGATAGTCGAGATCTTTCTAGCTGCTGCACTTTTCCATTTTTTGTGGCACCCAATTTTGTAATGCCTCAGCACTTTTGGGCACCAGAAATCTCACCACTGAAATCACCACAGAATAGTAGCCAGTTGTCTTTACTATGAGGATTTCCTCAGGAGTATTGTATTCTCAAATATTTGCAACTCCAATAATGATCTCAAAAGATCAGGAACTGCCAAGTGAAAAAGTCAAGTAAAACAAAAAATTATTCAGATGCATTTTTTCAAACACAAATATTATAAAGCTGGGTCTTTCTATTTAAGCCTTTTGGACCTATATATAGTTAGGTCTGGAAATAATTGGACAATGACACAAGTTGTTATTTTGTGTGTTTACCAAAACATTCAAGTTGCAGTGAAATAATGGATATGGACTGAAAGTGCAGTCTGTCAGCTTTCATTTAAGGGTATTCACATCCAAATTGGAGGTAGGGTTTAGGAATGACAGTTTATCCAAATTGGAGGAAGAGTTTAGGAATTTTATGTAGCCCCCTTTTTTTCAAGAGACCAATAGTAATTGGACAGTTGACTCCAAACGTTGTTTCATGGACAGGTGTGGGCTAGTCCTTCATTATTTCTTCATCAATTAAGGAGGTAAATGGTCTAGAGTTGATTCCAGGTGTGGCATTCACATTTGGAAGCTGTTGCTGTGAACCCACAACATGCGGTCAAAGAAGCGAAACAGGCCATCCTTAGGCTGCAAAAAATATCCATCAGAGAGATATCAGGAATATTGGCAGTGGCCAAATCAACAGTTTGGTACATTCAGAGAAAAAATGGGACTGTGTATTAAAATGCTTGCAATTCCTAAACATTTCATACAATATTTTTGTTCAACCCGTTGAATTGAAGCTGATAGTCTGCACTTCAATTGCATCATGGTTAAGTTTGAATCCCTTACTGTATATTTAAAAACAGTAGGATAATATTCTGTTAGAAAAGGGACCCCTTCACTTTCTCCATATTTTGTTGTGTTATAGACCTCATTTCAAATTGATAACATAATTTTTTTTGCCATTAACATGCACAGAGTACCCCACAAAGCAAAAATATGTTTTCTGAAATTCATGCCAATTTATTGGGGGAAAAAACTAAATGTCTCCTGTTCATAAGTATCCAGACCCTTTATTCAGTACTTCATGGAAGTTATTTTGGGTATGCCTCCTTTGCATACCTGGTTTTAAGCAGTTTCATAAATTTTTCCTTGCAGAACCTTGGATGTGGCATGTCTGTTAGCTGTGTACTTCATGTCTCACCTTACATGTTCAATAAAGCTCAAGTCAACTCAACTGTGGGGGCTGTGTGCTTCAGGTCTTTGTAATGCTGAAAGATGAATATTTCAGTTTAAGATCCTACACACTTTGGATGAGGTTTGCGTCAAAGACCTCTGTATAATGTTCAATTCATCCTTTCTATTAAATTACTAGCAGGTGATGAGCGGTACCTTGTTTTCCTGTGCTTGGCATTCAGGCTTAACACTTCAGAACACTTGTTCTGAAATAATGCTTTTTCCCATGCTAGCAGTGTCTTTCTGGTGGCATGTCATATTCCTTTTGTCTAGTCATTAAAAGCTTGATTGATGTAGCGCTGCAGAGATGGTTTTCTTTCTGGCAGGTTCCCCAATGTTTGCAGAGACACTCTGTAGCTCTGTTAGAATGGTAATTTGGTCCTTGGTCACTTCCCTGATCAAGGCTCTTCTTGGCAATTAGTTTGACCAAGCTACCAACTTTAGGAAGAGTGTTGTTCGTTTATAACTTCCAGTTCACAATGATGGAACCCACTGTTCTTGGGGAACTTTATATTTAACTAATATAAAATATGAAGTATATCCCAGGTAAGTTTTTGTGGACATAAGTGTAATGAAGTGTAATCTTTACTATTTACATATAAAAGTAACTTGACCATACCATTCTCCTCCATTCTTTTTTTTGCCATTTTGTGGTAGCTTTGCTTATGTTTTATATCATTTTCTTGTTGCAAGATCCCTGTTTGGTTAAGCTTTTTGACAGAAGGCCTCATATTCACACAGCCAAGAATTATCTTGTACAATACATAATTGGTTGACTCAATGCTGACTGGCTGGCCAGGCCCTGAGGCTACAAAGCAGCACTAAACCAGAAGGTGAGTCTGTTTCCTTTCTAGGTTTCTTCCTAATTTTGGACCATACTACTGAGTTTTTCCTAGCCACTGTGCATTAACTCATGTTGGTTGCTCTTTGGGATTACCTGTAAAAGCACGTTGTGACAATTTCTAATGTAAAAAGGGCTTTAAAAATAAATTTGATTGAATTTGATAAACAAATTGATTACAAAAAAGTTAAAAAAGTAATGTCTATAGCACAACAAAATGTTGAGAAAGTGAAACACATAAAAGTGAAAACTTTTATGCCAAATGCATAATACATACATATTATATTGACAGACAGACACTCTGTGCTACTATAGATAGCCATTTATAAAACATAGCCAAATACAGGGAGGGAGAGAATGGGAATTAAGTAATGTGATTATTAAACATTTTATGTAAATAGGCTGGACTGTTTCTTTTGGATGTTGGTGCCACTTCTGAATCAGCATTGCACCAACGCCCCCAATAGGAAAAGCCAGAGGGTTCTACAACATTCCAGAGGCAGGTGCCAGGCCAGCCCATCCTCTGCACAGCTGCCTCCCATCAGGACCTTGTCAGGGCAGGTATTTAAGTGCTCCAAAGGAGCAGTTGTAGGCCAAGGCTAAGACAGCTGAAGAAACCAAAGAAGAGGAGGCCGAAGAAGAGGAGGCCGAAGAAGAGGAGGCCGAAGAAGAGGAGGCCGGAGAACAATGACATTTTGATGATGGTGATGATGATGAAGAAGGAAGGAAAGCTTCAAGGGACATGTCCATGACACATTTCCCAGCAGTCCTTCATGCCCCACTGCCTGAGCATGGACAGACCGCCCCCATTCCTCCCAAACCTCCCCAGAGACAAGCAGCCACAACGGCAGAGGGGTTTGTGTATTTGGTTTTCATTTTCCCCTTTTTCCCTTGCTCTTTCTGCTAATAAAATGCCCTCTAGAGCCCTGAACATTTGTCTGTTCCCTGTGCCTCTCCCTGTTAAGAATGTAATTAATCTGGATAAGTTACATTCTTAAATCGGTGATTAGATTTAAGATTCCTTCATCTACAACTATAGTCATCTTCCAAAACTTGAGAGGCCACTTTAGTATTGCTTCTGTCAGCAATGACACTTCTGTTAAGGGTACATAATGGGACTTCTGGCCACTGGTTGTAATAAAATAGTTATTTGGCAAATTCTAAGACAGCATCTTTAAACACCCTTCTCTTATATGTCAAAAACACTTCAATGTGCACTTCAATTATTCCCTTGGTTGGATATGTGTGGTTTTATTTTTGTATAAAAATAAGATATGTATCCAGTACCAGTCAAATGTTTGGCCACACCTACTCATTCAAGGGTATTTATTTTTACTGTTTTCCACATTGTGTCCAAAATCTTGACCAGTACTGTATATATACTGCTCAAAACTATTTCATTTTAAATCTTGATGAACAATATATATTAAAGATCCAAATCTTTACTGAACATTGTGTAATTCGTTGAGAACAAAATTGCATAACAACAGTCATTGGAAACCAAAATCCCCAACCAATTGAGGGCTGGATTCAAACTCACACCCAAAATCTAATTAAACAGTTGAAATAACAGGTTGTTCCAATTTGTGTGAATTTCATCTCGGCAACTCATAATGTGACTCAGTGGTGTGTATGGCCCCACGTGCCTGTATGCACTGCTGACAATGTCTGGGCTCCTGATGAGATGGTGGATGGTGTCCTGGGGGATCTCCTCCCCGACCTGGATCAGGGCATCAGTGAGCTCCTGGACAGTCTGTGGCGCTACTTGTTGGCATCAGATGCGCTGATACATAATGTCCCAGAGATTCTCAATTGGAATTCAGGACTGGGGAATGTGAGGGCCAGTCAATGGCATCAATGCCTTCATCATCCAGGAACTGACTACACACGAGGGCATGCATTGTCCCACACTAGGAGGAACCCAGGTCCCACTGCGCCAGCGTAAGGTCTAGCGATGGATCTGAGGATTTCATCCCAGTACAGCAGTCAGGTTATCACTGACTAGCACGTGGTGGTCTGTGCAACCCTACGAGGATAAGCCTCCCCAGACCATAACCTATGCACCAAAAAAACGGTCATGCTGGATGATGTTGCAGGCAGCATAACGTTCACAGCGTACATTCATTTGAGCAGTGTACATATATTTAAAAGGCCAGATATAACAAAAATCTATTTGCTTCCAGTGGCTCTAAACCTAGAATGTTCTGGAAAATATTCCATGGAAAATCCATGTAAATCTTAATTTTTTCATCATAGCTACCTAAAGCACTATAATATGAGAATGTTATATATAGCGACAAATCTAAAGTTGTTGAGAGCTTCACCAGTCACTTTGTTAGCACTGGCAATAAATGTAACTCTCCCTGGCCCACTGTTGATGCTTGTACTCCTGCCTCTACTCCCCGCAATTCCCCCCCTCAGGGCAGCCCGTTTCCACTTTTGGCCAATGCTGTTGACTGAGGTATGGAAGGATTTGCTTAAAGTGAAACCATAAAAAAACCAGTTTGGCTGGATATTATGGACCTGTATTGTTTTAGACTGTATACCTCAATAATCTCAGCCGTATCATCTGCCTGTCTAACGTTTCATTAGAATCTACCGCAATCCCACAAGATTGGAAACATGCTGGTTTGAAAACTATTAATTTGACTGCTTATAATGCATCAAATATGACGGTCTGCTGTCCATGTCTCTTGTTGTATTTAAGGGCATTCCCCACGGTTCAGTTCTTGGGGCAAACATATTCTTTGTGTCTATTAATGACTTTGTGCTTCCTGCTGGTAACTCACTCATCCACCTTTATTCCGACAACACTATACTGTACAAAACTGGTCCTTCACTGAATACTGTGCTGTTCCCCCAAGCAACATAGGTTTAATAACATCCAACAGGCCTTTTCTGAACTCCATCTAATTCATGATACCAAAAAATGTAAATATGTTTTTTTAATTAGAGCTTACCTTCCTGCACTCCAAGCATCCTTGTCCTGAATTGGACTGAACTAGTAATATGTCAACACGTATAAACAACAAGAATATACATAACTTTCTCAATACCCATATTGCCCACCTGCTGTCTAAAATGAAAACCAGAATTGTTTTCTTCTTCAAAAAGGCATCCTTCACCCATGCCGCCTGGTAAAAATGACTATCCTGGCAGTCCTCAACTATGTGGATATAGTCATCAGGCTTGCCACCAAAAAGGACCTCCATAAGTTAGAAGTACTTTCAACCCCACTGTCATCTGCTTTGTAACCTTTGCCTCATTCAACCAATACGGTCTATCTACGGCCCGTGGCAAGGAAGCTCCGCCCAGGGAAGCTCAGTCAATATAAAACACTCCTTCCTCTCCTCCGATTCGTTTCTCTGCTTTTATCTTTCCATTGGACAACTTCCTTGTTCTACAGGTCGCAGTAGCAGCCAAACTAAGTCAAAACAAAATTTGTTTATTTACATTCCCAGCTTTGATTGTTTGTAGACAGCAAAGATTGCATATCCAATGGGCTATATTGGTCTATATCAGTGATTTCTAATATTATACTAGTGTACACTAGTGAACTGTTAGCCTCCCCTTTGCACAAAAAAAACCCTATCTGAACTACAAGAAATGAAATAAAAAATCTTGCTGCTAAGAAAATTTGGCATTATTCAGTTGAATTCGATCACTGAGTAAAGTAAGATTAGTCCTTTTTTTTAGTTAATTTTTTACATATTTCATCAAATCACCCTCAAGCTAGATCTGTGTTTTTACAATTAAAAAGCAAGACATGATGGGATTTTCACTCTTTTCGACGCGATAAAATTGTTGGATATGGACATTATTTTTCAGCTTCTTTAAGGATATAAGTCGGAGCATAACAACAACAACCAGGCGCTGCAAGCCTTGAGGAACCAACTGGAATGGGGGATGTTCTATATGGGCGGTGCTTCCCTGCCACGGGCTGCAGAAAGACCCTTCTCCATTCACCACTCTCCCCTACCTACACACAGACTCATTGCTACAAACTTATTTTCAAGTATTATTTTTGTTTATACTCCCGCTATCTTAGCTTACTCCTAAACATCTATTACTCTAGTGTGAATCTCACTCTGGTCACCAGTAAATCCTATATACCTCAACACTCATTTTAGTTTGCTGGCGCCAAAAACTGGAAAAGATTGCAAAAGATCCTTAAACTTGACACTTTTTTCTAACCCCAGTGCTTTATGAACAAAATAAAACAACCTACTATTATTTTATGTTTATATGTCTATTTTATGTTTTGTACATGTAAAATTAAATTGTAATTTGTTGATTGGGATTTTTTTTAAAAATGTTATTGAGTGTACTCTTGCTTTGCAATTGAATGCCTTTGGGTAGTTTATCATTCAAAATGTAATTTGGTTCTCAAGGGAATAGATAGAATTATAAACATTCAAACCTGGCCCACTGGCAAATCAGACAGTGTTTTGGACTCTTTTGAGTTCCTGCTTCCTACATTGTAGCAATAGCCTAAAAGTAGGGTAATATTGATTGAGGGCCATAAATAGATTCTCAGTCTTCCATCATGGGAAAGGCATTACATTTTCCACTGTTTTGTTTTGGTGAGATCATGGTGCCATCTACTGAAAATGAAATATTATGCAACTGTCTCACAGTATTTAACATGCTTTTTTGGGGGGGGATGTTCACACTCTCACACTGGTCCTGAACTTGGAAATAACATTATTTCTTACTTAGAAGTGAATATAAAAGTATTACAAACTAATTTGCATTACATTAGTCATTTTATTATTATGTAAACTGAACATAAATATACATACAACTTGCTTTACAGTTAATATAAGGAAATGGGTCAATTGGAATTAATGAATGTGTGGCTCATCTATGGATTACATACCTGGGAATAGAGATATGCATCTGTTGATCTGAGATAACCTGGGGACAAAGGTAAGAGCTTTGAGCAGAAAACCAGTCTGTATCTGGTGTGACCCTCACAGGTGTGAATAATTGCCAACTTGAAGCTACTTAATCAATTGTGTCAATTGAGTCGGGTATTCAAGCCTTTGTTTTTGTTCTAGGCTGCTGCCCATAGGAAGTAATGAGGTCTGGGGAATAGTATAGTGATGTAGGAAGCGGACCACAACCGCAGCACTGCAATCCCTATGGTATTTTTGAACTAGCAAGGTTAAAGTGACAAACAAAGATGGAATAACACGCACCAGCATTGTATTACATAGAACGTGATGAGATGATGGTGTCTTGCTAGCCATGTGAGATCGGAATCATGTCTTATATTCATTGGATCCGTACTTTACTCTGCTTGCTCAACCTAAATTCAAAAGAACATTTCCACATTTCCTACCCCACAACACAATCACCGTTTGCCTTATGCAGAGCATGGAGTTGCAACACATCTCTGCACTGAGTGGTCCTGACTGATGATTCTGGCCTGCTGAAAGTTGTCCAATCCTCTTCAATGGCAGTGCCATCTAGAACATGCTGTCAGTTCACATCAAATGAAATCTGGTTATTGTCCAAATCCAATTCAGTAATTGTGTACAGAACTTTGCATGGGGCCATGCATTATAATGCTGAAACATAAAGTCATGGTGGTGTACGAATGGCAAAAATGCAGGCCTCAGGCCTTCAAATATTCATAGAATATGTATAGTATAGTATAGACCCACAACTACCATGGGCCACTTCTGTTCACAACATTGACTTCAACAAACCGCTTGCACATACAACACCATACACACTGTCTGCCATCTTCCCAGTTCAGCTGAAACCAGGATTTAAATGTGAAGATCACATTTCTCCAGAATGCCAGTGGCCATCATACTCACTGAAATCAGAGACCCTGGATTAAGACGATGAGTTTGCAGATGAGCTTCTGTTTAATTTCATTTCATCATACATCATAGTTGGACAGGTTACTTATAAACTTATCGCAATACTGATTTTTGTTGATATCACCCAGCCCTATAATATACCTTATTCTATACTCCTTATACTATAAATACAATGAAAAATATATATAATAAAATAAAATCACTGGGTAAACTTGAGTGTATCCTCAACTACACATTAGACAAACTGATACGGTTTGGTAGCCAACAGCAATGGCTTTTGAAACGATTGGCAGTTGAATACCTCATTTTTATGTACAATATTACAAAGGATTGCTGAATATTATACGGAAGAAAGGGGAAACTAGCAAATGGTTCCTGCTTGTATCACTGATGGTCATTAATAATAGCTTAGGTATTAGCCACAAGGCCTTCATCATAGTAAGATTGAGTGAATCTATGTAAATGAAACACTTGTGTAGACGTAGCTCCATTCACATTCAGAGAGTTTGTCAAATTGAAATGGAGCTTATTAAAATTTGTTACACAATATAATAAAGCTGCCATTGTAAATAAATAAAAAAATTATAGTAATTCGTATTAGTATCACATGCTTTGGCATCTCATCATTAAGAGTTTTTGGAATTATGTCTAGAGTAAAACACAAAGACATTCCCTTCTGCTAGAAGTGTAATTAATATCACCCCCCAATCTATCTTTTCTTATGACACAGAATCAAAAAGTTGAAATGCCATGTTTATGGTTGTTGAAATAAACTGCTACAGGATAGTCTTTTTCTTAATTGGGCTTTAATGTTCACTGATTCATAAGGGAATATGCTTTCTAATATAACATAGACTGCATGGGCATTAAATCATATAGATTACATGTGGGAGAGCAAGATGATATCATTCATTTTATAATATTCACATTTAATTATATAGTTAGGTTCTTGAATTCAGCTCATAGAGAATATGCCAGAGTTTTTAATGACAGTTCCCAGTTTACGTTCAGGGTGTTTGTGGCGGGGAACATGACAGTTTTCATTTGCTTTAGCTTGTTTCTTCTGTAGCAGTTCCTCCTGTGTTTTCCTTAATGCCATATTCATCCACACCTTAAGTAGAATCTGTCACTCAACAAAACGTTCTGTCAAATTCTTTTCTAAACAGGGCTGTAAACCAGGTACCGTTCGATTTCCCAATCCACATATCAAGATAGTGATAGTCATCTTGAAAATTAGGTCAATAGTCTTGAACACATGATGGTAATGCTTGTACCTACGGTTTGATAGATGACTACAACATTTGACAATAGTTCTAAAATTAAGCTGTACATGAAAAAACAAAAATTAAAAAATGTTTAGAGTAATGAGCCTACATATATCAAATTTGCTATGAAATGAATAGCGAGTATAGGTGAACTTGGGTTGGCTCATGCTTCTGGGCCATGCATCACGTCTATTTAAATACTTTATCAGTGGGCATGTTGATTTCATTCAACATTGTTAGGTTCTGTTTTTGTTCTACTTGGTTTTTGTCCTTTGGTTTCAAACGTATCTCGTCCTTTTGTATTATTGTGTACACCTGTGCCTTGTATGCCCCCTTGTTGTGTCCCTGTATTAGTTCCTCCTGCCACAGTGCTTCTTGTTGGTTATTTTGTGTGTGTGCATCCTGTCGGCAATTGTGTTTTTGGGGAGTTCTGTTCACTAAACTATGTTCACTCTTGACAACCTCTGCACTTGGGTCATGCATCCATGTCAAAGCATGACAAACAGAAAGAAGCTTCCAGGCATTGTACAGAAGCTTGCCTATTGACCATATTACATAAAGATAACTTAAATATAAACACATGGTTTTCAAGCTCTGGATGCAAAATGTATCTATAGTAATGGATTAGCAAAACTGTAAATGACAATGAAAAGAAAAATGTCATCCTAAAGACCAGAGAGGACGATGTAAAATCTGAATGCTTTTACAAAGCAGGCTTAGTCAGCTCCCTTTTCCAGAATCCAACCAATTTGCATTATGCAGAAGTTAAATTTATCATCATCTCAATCCCCTTGGAGTCTAAACTAATGGCTATTAGAAAATGATTACTTTGCAGTAATTCAGCACCGATTATGCTGTAATAAGCTATTGTACATATTAGGTACAGACTGTACAAGGATTCACATTTCGCTATTGATATGATCCCTTATGTCAAGAACTATTTTAACATAAACCTCTTCTAATTGAACAAGTACAACCAATGACAAAGTTGATAGGAAATGTAATGCATTATTTGAGATATAAAATCAATTTAACATTAATGTGAGAGAACAATGGAGGACAAAGAGACGTGATATCAACTGGTTCTTCCAACCAGTTCCACTCCTTTAACACTCAAGTCCAATGGTACGCTTGGGTGCCTGTATCAAGTAATCCCATTCTATTACAATAGAGATTTCTGTGTTTATGTGGCACCATTTTTCCTCTTGCAGCAGACCCTGGAGAATCCGCTGATGTAAGCCATTTACCTATTCGCAATGGCAGAATGTAGTGTTTTTGCTGAGGTGGAGTGCCGGAAGAGACAAAAAGACATCATTTTGGTCCAAAGTCTTCCAAGGCAGTTGTCTTGTCACATAAACAGTCACCTCGGCCAAATAGTTGTAGCTCATAATTACGCCAGTTTGACTCAGGAGAGTCTCTGAAACATGGATGTGTTTAGATTTATTATAGGATGTGCCAAAAGCTGTTCTATTGACCGAAAGGTAAACTAAGGAGTAGCCAGTAAAACAGAGAATCATGTTCAATTTGGCATTTAATCCAGGAATCCTTTTAACGTTACCAGTTTGAGCTAATCAACTATAAAAATTATGATAAAAATGCAGTGGTCTCTGGAACAGGTGTATGGTTTTTGTTTTGCACTAGGATGCCCACAAGCTCATCTACAAAGGTAATGATAAGCAGAGAAAATATACACTATTGAATTTTTTTTTTTACAAATATGTACATGTTATATACATTATGTTTTGGATTAAAAATAAACACTAACCAGAATTTAATAGAAAATTTATGCCTTTCACCTATTAATGAATCAGTGTTAACCAGGAACTCAATAAAACCCTCGGAAGAATAGGAGATAATCTCCAAATGCAGGTGTGCCAAGCTTGATGCATCACACCCAAGAAAACACAAAGCTGTAGTCACTGCCAAAGGTGCTTCAATAAAGTACAGCGTGAAGGGGTCGGAAAGCGTATGTAAATGTGGTATTTCAGTTTTTTTATATACATGTGTTGAGCTGTGTTAGTCAAATGGGGGCCACACCAGATATTTTCAAATAGCTGCAGTTGTGTTCCTTAATCTCTAGTTACTCAAATGTCAGGAGCTAAAGTGAAGGACCATAAGCAAAAAAAAAAATTAGAAAATCCATTAGGCTGCTCTAAATCATGCTGTCAAAATAAATTGTAATAAAAATATATACATTTTCTTTTGAAGAAAATCCAGGTACTACCTAATCTAGTGACACTTATTGAGTCTCTCCATTTCAGACTGGTGT